>PVJH01011436.1:0-68827 GCA_004026705.1 Nesogale talazaci
TCCAATGATATTTTTAAATGTTACAACCCTTCTTTTAATGGAGGAGAAGATTGTGTTAAGCAAGGTTAAGCAACCTGCCCAAGGTCACACAACTAGGGAGGGATAGTGGGCCCGAGTCTCGCTTGACTTCAAAGCCAATATTCTTTGTCAGATACCTCTTTGATTTCCAGGGAGCAGCAAGGAATTGGGTACTTGCTTTGATTTTGGTTGGTCCAGCGAGTAGGTGAATAATCCATACCCTATTTATGTAAATGAAGGTCTAAGTATACATATGCTTTGTAAATGTAAAATGCAAAAACACCAAAAAAGTATAATTGGATATCATTACCATCTCAAGTAATGCAATTATTTGTCATGATTTGAAGGTCAGCAAAAACACGTGAGAGGCCATATATAACAATGGTGTGGGCCAGCCTGTGGTCTTCTCTAATTTCATAAAGGGAAACAGAATTGCTTTTATCATCATTAGCTGCCCAAGGCCAATTCCTATGCAGTGGAGTTCAGACATAGCTTCACCCGTGAAGATTTGCATCAATCCTGATACCCGTAACTGTCCTTGCCATGGCACGGTCCATGTCTCTACAATGGTCACACATTGCTCACTGACCATACTCACAGTTATGGGGCGTATTGGGAAAGGAACAGATTACAACTGAGGTTCAGGAATGCTTAGGACACAATTCTCCAATCAAGACAGCCTCTTCTCAGCTGTACCGTCTCCCCGGTTTGGCTCATCAACCTCTCATGGCCCCCCACTTCCCAACCCCTGCTCGGGCAAATGTTACAAAGCTCTTTATAACATTTCCAATAGTGTCCTCAGTGTCCTCCCACAATAGGAAGCTTTCTGACTGCAGACACTCAGCCTTTGCACTGTGCAGCCTGGGAAGCCCATTGCTCAGCTCTTGTGCCAATTTGTTTGTTCTATAACCCTTGCTGCGCCCATGTCGCTGCTGTTACTTCTAGCCATCAATCACCATCTCTGTGCCACTGCCCTCGTTCTTGAATCATGGAGGGTGAACATAAGGATTTGGGGTCCAAAGGACATGCTCTACTCTTGGTTCTTCTTTCGGGATGGTAGTGAGAATTTCCCCCCCTGCTTCTATGAAGGTTTATTTTAAACCTAGCACATGGCAAAACTGACGAATCCTCTCGTCAGGATTCTATATACCTTATTTGAATAGTCCTGTCTCCAAAGGGTGTTTATTATTATTATTATTATTATTATTATTGTTTTGTTTTGTTTTTTTGTTTTTTGGGGAGGGGGGCATCACAGCCCTAGAAGTAGGAAGCCCAGCCTTGCTCCTGGAGAGCTGCTGGAGGATTTGAGTTGCCAACCCTGTGGGCCGCAGTCCCACACACAGCCACTATGCCATCGGGCCTCCACCCTCAAGGGTGTTTATTTACAGTATTTTTCCAGTGTTAGTTATTCAAGTATGTTATATTTGCATAATCCACTCAGGCATTTGGTGGGAGTTTGTGTTAGTCCAGGTAGATTAGAGGAACAAATTTCATAGACACGCATATGGATATAAGGGAATGGTATATATACAGAAGGAATGGAACACTGAGAAAGCATCCCAAACCAGTCCAGTTCAAAGTCATAAGTCCAATATTAACCCATATGCCCAATACCAGTCTATAATGTCTCCTTTCGACTCACGAAGTCACAGGTCAGTGGGTGCAGGATCCCAGCACTGGCAGGGGTTTCCCCATGGCTCCTTGCTTCCAGGGCTCAGGGTCCATCAACAGCATCCAGTAATGGTAGAAGCAACTCATCACTGACAGGGGTCTCCACATGGCCTCTCCAGCTTCAGAGGTCTGACTCCATCAGGGTAAAGCCATGTGGCTTCTCCTCTGGCTCCTCAGACGCTGCCATCTTGTCTTGTCCGTGATTCATTGTCTCTGAGACTAACTCCCAACAACTGGGAGACAGCTTCTCATCTTCATGAGGGAAATATCGCGAGATTTCCCAGACGTATCAGGAGAAAGCCATGCCCACACAGAGGCCTCATTCGCTACTCAATGGCTACCTCCAGATTAACAGACTAGGCTCCACCCCTACATCTCAATCATGAAATTAACATAAGCACATGACCGCCACAGAGTTACACAGACGGAAGCTTGAAGGACTATACTAGCACTGAACTAATTCTCCTTCCAACTTTTTGTTGTGGCCCTGCCTGCCTGTCTCTTAGAAGAACCCTTGATTCTCAATTCTTGATTAACTTGAACATCAACCAACGCCACTAGATCCATTCACCCGAGATCGTTGGTGCTGTTCTAAATGGAATAGAGGATAGAAGATTGGGCAAAATAGTTTCTTCAAGTCAAACTATCTAGATATTTTACATTCCCCCCCGCCCACCCCCCCCCCACACTTGGTATTGGGGCCAGGTGGAATCAGAAACATTAAACATAACTCATTTTGTAATACACTAAAAGCAGAAGAGATAAAAACAATCCAACTACCTGGTGTGCAATCCAGCCATCCCAAATACTGAAAGTTTATGTTCATCCATAATATTTTCCTCTTACAATAAAAACATATGAGTGCGCCAGTAAAGCGGCAGGTATCCACAGGAGACTGAAGTTACCGCTTGCCTGCAGTGAGAGGAGACAATTCAATTCCTTGTGGCCCTCTCTAATATAAAAGTTTCATGACAAACCCATCCCCAGCTAATGCCTCAGGTGATTTAAATATATGGCAGCAGAGTCTCCAGTGGTCAATTGAGGGATAATGAGTTGTAGAACAGTCAAAGTGAACAGAAAATTCTCTTGGTTCAAGCATTTTGTTCTTTCTTTTTGAACTGATGGTCTTATCAATTGCAAAGGAGGGAAAGTGAAGGCTGAAAGACCTGAAAGGGAAATATTGTAAAGGTTCTGTATTACATCATCCAAATATGTCCCTGATGGCATGCAAGATCAGTTGGTAAGGCATTCTGTGTTCAGCACCCTGAAGGAGCTTCCCTCACTTTCTCAAAATGGGGTTCAGAAACAAAGGAGTATATTCACTATAAATACATGTTTGGATGTATTTCATAAAGTGGATGATGACAAAGATCAGCCTCTAGAGTTTGTGAGTCTGTTCCATCACTCACTCACACTCACTCTCACTCACTCACAAGTGCTAAGACATTCTACTTCTCCATTTTTATTGTTTAAAAACCCCCACTCAAGGGGAGGGAACAGCAGAAGTGTATGCGAATGGATCTATTGGATGGTGAGAGATATGGCAAAGCAAACAAATAAATAAGGGTTTCTTGGGGGGGGAGGGGGAGGAGCGTATAAAGGAAAGCTGATAACAAGGAGTTGAAGAAGAAAGAAAATATTTTGAGACTGATGATGGTAAACAATAGTACAATGATGCTGGATGTGATTGAACTATGGATTGTTATGATAACTGTAAAAATTCCCAATGAAATGATTTTTTTGGGGGGGGCATCACTGCCCTCTGGGGGTCGTGGGAGCTACCCAGCGCTGCTCCTGAGAGCCGCTGCTGGATTTGAACTGCCAAGCCCACGGGCCGCAGTCCTGCACTCAACCACCCACACCACTGGGCTCAGCCCCAAAATTATTTTTTAAAATAATTTAAAATACCAAAGCTTAGAAGGTGTCCTTCCCTTTAGTCTCAGGTCTCCTACAATCTTCTCTCTGTGAGTAAAATAATAACTAGTTTAAGAACTCTTGTTCTAATGAAATATGATTATGAGGATGAAATGTTTACTTAATCTGTAAGATTTTATCTATAAGAGATGTTAAGAATTAATTTTTGCCATCTAGTTAGAAGCTTTTGATAATTGGCATTGTCAAGAAAAAGAATCTCTAAGTCTAGAAGCTAGACTATTAAGCATTTTATTCTTATTTAGAGACCATAAGTCTTTTCAGGGTAAAGAGAACACCTCATTTGTGAAATTTCTCTATTATTTAGAGAAATATGGAAATTTTGGATTCCTTTCAATCCAAAGAATTATCAATCCACAGTAACCTAAACAGTATTGAAGTGGCATAAGGATGGGCCGGCCAACAGAATAGATTGAAAATCCAGGAAAAAAAACCCAGATAGCTACAACCAATTGGTTCTTGACAAGGGTGTCAAGTTCATTAAATATCTGGGTTAATTGAATTTCCACATGCAAATGGATGAAACTGAACCACTGTCGCACACCCCTATAAAAAAATTAACCCAAAACAGATCAGTGACTTAATATAAGATCTAAAACCAAAAACTCTTGGAAGAAAATCTACAGGTAAAACATCATGACCCTGAATTTGTCTGTGATTTCTTAGATATGACCAACAAGAGAAAAATGAGGTCAACTGGATTTCATAATAATTAAAAATGTACAATAATAATATGAGAAGACAACCTAAAGATTAGGGGTTAGCACTTAAAAATCATATATCTTTGTTGACTCTCCTGAATATCTATAAAGATCTATAAGTCAATAAGACAAATAATCCAATTATAAAATGGGCAAAGATCTTGAACATACATTTCTCTTAAGATGATATGCAAATGGGCAATAAGCACATTTTAAAATGCTCACAATGTTAGTCATTAGGAAAATGAGATTCTATGGGTAATCTTTTTTTTTTTTGCATCACTGCCCTCTGTTGGAGGTGGGAGGCTCAACTTTGCTCCTGGAGAGCTGCTGCTGGATTTGAACCACTAAGCCAGAGGGCCGCAGTTCTGCACTCAACCACTCTGCCACCGGGGCTCAGCCCTCTATGAGTAATCTTTATGGAACTGGACTGCCACATCTTTTTTCTGAGTTGTGGCTGCTCCGTCTGAATTGCTGACCTGTCAGTGAGTCATCAAATGCTTAACCTCTGAGTCACTAGACTCTTTAGAATGCCTCAAAGACTTGAAAACAGAGACTCAAACAGGTGCTTGTGCAAAAAAGATCCAAAGGTGGGAACAACTCAATTACCTTCCAATGAATGAATGGATAAGCAAAGTGTTGTTGTCTATTATCTATCTATCTATCTATCTATCTATCTATCTATCTATCTATCTATCTAGTTAACTAGTTAGTCAGTTACATGACTGGGTTCTATTTTAAAAATATATGAATCAAGCTCTACTTAGGTAATTGTGATATCCACACTTTCCTGTCAACTGGATTTGAAAGAGATGCTGAGGTGGAATTAGATAAAGGGTTTCTTGGAAAGTCATACCTGTGAAAAGATAAGGGAGGTTGGGATTGGGTGGGAAGTGCTGACAGAGCATGACACAGATCAGATACAAGCCCGCCAGGCAATCAGAACCTCAGGGCAAAGATTGCTTGGTGAAGATGGACCATGGCAAAGTAACAATGAGAATACCCTGTTATCAAAGTCTTGCTTAGCTATTAACTGGGACCACCTGAAGAAGAACATGACCTCAAATCAAAAGTGGAGGTGAACATGGAAGAGTTAATATTGATACCTAGTTCTGCTACCTATATCTGGTTAATGAGCCCTCTGTGAAAGGTAGGTTGGAGCAGCAAGTGGAGCCACATAGGGTAAGGAGTGGATTATGTATATCCTGATGTATATTATATAGCACAAAGTAGGTATAGTTTGCATCAGTGGAAGTTTACTCTTTATTTAAAGAAAAGATTGCAACACCACTAGGTGCACAAATTCTGGAATTCTCACATCAAGCCCTCATGTTGCACAAATCCAATCAAAATGTTCTACCTGTGAAAAATGGAAAGATGATCATTCCCCTCATTCATAGAATGAAAAATTGAGGACAAACAGATGAAATGCATCAGTCGAGAGACAGAGTAGCAGATTGGATAAAACAACAGTGGCTATCAATATGCTGCTTAGGAGAAACACACACCCGTAGACCCAACTAGACTAAAAATCAAAAGATGGGTGAGAAAATACAATGAATGCCAATCCAAGAGAGAGAGAGAGTGGAGAGCGAGAGAGAATTGCACCATTAATTTCTGATTAAATATACTCCATGGCAAAAATCCATCATGAGACACAAATAAGTACATTACATAATGATCAAAGGGACAAATGGACAAGGAGACATATCCTAATAAACATCTAAGAACCTAATGAAAGACCCTCAAAATACATTAATGAGGTGCTTTAAAAGTTGAAGAGAGAATATGATAATAATTGGTGTACTGATTAGAGTTTATATCAACTGGATAGTGCTGGGTGAAGGTTGGGGTAGAGTCCACCTATCAGCCAGGTGCCTAATGACACTTCTGGACAGGTGGGTGGGTGGTCTTTAGTATAAGAGAGACACATGAGGACAGCCAAGTCTCTCTGCCCCTTCTGTTGGATCTGGTCTTGCATTTGGTTCATCAGTCCCCCATTGTGTTGACTGCTGACCTTGGGCCCCCTCACATTCTGGCCTCAAAAGCTAGTCTCAATCTAGCCTTCATACTGTAACAAGGATAGACCTGTAGGCAAACAGAACAAGACAGAGAGCCCAGGAATAAATCCATCCAGCTACAGACAACTACTTTTTTTTTCTACAAAGGGCTGAAATATATTAAATGGGGAAGATGGCGTCTTTTTACAAAATGGTGTGGGCAAAATTTCCATTCACAGAAGAATGAAACAGAACCCACACTTGCTGCATTTACAAAAACTGAGTAAGATGGCTTACATATCTGAATATAAATCCTAGAAGTGTAAAGGGCCAAGCTTCCAGGTCCTAAGACATAGCATAAGCACACTATGGAAATATAATGGGAAACACAGAGAAGACAAAATAAAATGATTGGCTCTCCTAAAAAGAGGACACTTGTGAGCATCAAAAGATTTCAGCAAAAGAATGAAAAACTATTGACTTGAACAAACTTGAACAAACTATTGGCAATGATAGACAGACAAGGCACTACAATCTATAGAAAACAGTGAAACCTCAGTAACAGCAGGATGAATACTCAAATTTAAAACATGCAGCGGATATGAAGAGACAGATCACCAAAGAAGCTATGCAGGTAGCCACGAATATATGAGAAAATTTGTGATCACTAATCTTTTCAGAGACATCAATTAAAGCAACGATGAGAGATGACCTCAACCTGGAATATCTGTTCAAAGAAGCAGAAAATAGCAATTGTTTGAGATCACATGGAGAGACTGGAGCCCTCAGATACAGCTAGCTGTTGAGATTGTACGCTGCTGTTGGAAACAGTGTGGTGTTTCCTCAAATATTTGAGAATAGGACTCCCAAATCAGCCACTGATCCTTCTCCTTGGTATATACTACAGAAATAGAGACAAACACAAGCAGGTATATCCACAAGCATGTTCCTTGCAGCACTATTCACAATAGCAAGAAAATGGAAATGATTTGAACGCCCATCTGTGGAAGAATGGATACATGACTTTGGTACATTCATACTGTGAAGCTCTTCATGCCATGAATGCATTTGAAAGACATCATATTGAGTGAAGTTAGTCCATCAGCATGGAGAAACATAAGAGATGACTGTTGCTTTTAAAATCATGATAAAGGTTTTCATGCCCAAAGAAACAGGCTTTGATGGTCATCCCGGGGGGAATTGGGGAGAGGAAGGAAGAAAGGGAAGGGAAATTAATAAGCTAGAAGGTAGGGCGGCGATAACTTGAGAAAACGGGAAGATAATATCCTACAAGAAGGATAGGATGGGGGAAAGAGTGGGAGGTAGAGGGTGACAGAACAAACTTTTTCTTGTAGGTTTCTAAGATGTAGGTTTAATTTAATGCAAAAACGATGATCTGATATGTAAACTCTTACCCGATTCACAATGAAAAGTTTTAAAAAGCCATTATGAGAATGGACCACTAGATCTTTCCCCTATGGAACCATTGAGTAGGGTGGGTTTGAACCGGCAGCCTTTTCTATTGCACCATGAGGGTTCCTTCCATCTTGCTTAGTTCTTAACCTTCTGCTGTGTTCAGTTGTAATTGAACCTGAATCTGTCTGGCTTTGTGGCCACTTCTGTCTACGTGTGCTTTGTCAGTCTGCCTGTTTGGGAACCAAGGGGCTCTGCTAGACCTGGATCCTAACCCTACCCACGGAACAAGCGTTCTCTCCTTCCTTCTCTCACCCAAAGAAAAGACAGAGACTTTTCAGCTCCATTTTTATTATGATGTATTCTAGATGGATAAGGATACAAAAAGTTGCATAGAATGTTCAATATACTAAATTAATACAGAAGCTGAATTTGTTCATAACACACACTCTCATACTCATTGTGTTTTTCTAGTTTAACTTCTTCAAGATCTCAGTATGGTTAAGAATGATTAGAAATATTGACTAAAGGTGGAGTTACACAGTCCATCATTGTCCTTGCTGCCAATAAGCAGTACACCTGTAAGAAGCTGAATTAACAAAAGTTGTATGATGGATATACTTATAACAATGATTAAAAAAAAAAACCCCTAAGAAGCCAGGAAAAGAAAGAAAAAAAAAAAACAAGAATAAAGAGTAGCAGCTAAAGCTGTGACGTACGTGGGATTTGGTTCCTTGGTGTGGCGTTTTAGGGTCACGAAGTCATGAGACTGTCTAGCCTGACAGCATGTTTGGGGCTTGTGTTCCAGCTCCTCGTTTGCTGCGCAGAACCCCGGATCTTAAAAGCTTGCTGGTTGGACGACCGAGGCTCAGCATTCTCCGGAAACAACAGCGAAACAACGAGCGTTGGGAACGGGAGGATGATACGATTATACAGCTTCCTGGCTCCTCTGCCTTGAGCCCGCAAGAACTGGATGGCCCTCAGCTACCACGAGGGAACATCTTGATCAGAAATTCCATACAAGAGTCCTGACCAAAAGGCAAAAGACGCAGCGCAGAATTTCAAATGATCAGGGAATCAGACTTTCTGGAGCCACGGAGGCTGGACGACCTATAAAACGATTGCCCCAAGATAATCTATACATCTCAGACCAGAAATACCCCCTGAAGCCTTCCCCGAAACAGGCGATGGCTTATCTTGGCTAATAAAGCACGTCTGCCTCAAGCCTGACACCCTTTTAAGAACTAGCTCTATGAATCGATGTGATGGCAGCGAGATGTGAGATCAACGTGATAGCCATCAAAAGCCGGGATAGGACGCGGAGGGCAGAGTGAGTTTATGTGAATGGGGGAAGAAGAACTCCGACCAGGCCAGTTAGAACGCTTACGCCACCCAAACAATATGATCAGTGTCACTAATGGATACAGGCGAAAATGCTACATTTGCTGGGCACTTTCCCAACAACGAGATAAACAAAATTACAACACCAAAGAACATCAAAGTGGGGGGGAGATAAACTACCAAAATTTTGAAGTTTTGAAATCACTTTGTCTATGGGACAAAGGACAAATCTTGGTACATACTATGGAAGCGATCTCAACTCAGTAATGAGAGAAATAACCCCATGTTTCTAAAAAATGGACAAGGATTTGGACACTTGACAAACATAGATACACGAGGTGCCAACTCACATCCGAAAAAATGCTCAGCATTAATTAGTCATGGGATAAGTTAAAAAGGATTAAAATTTTAAGAGACTGACACTATCAAGTATGTCTAAGCATGTTGTATAACTAGAACACTCGTACTTTGTTGGTACGTATGAAACTAAGACAACTTAACAATTGTTTGTTTGTTTGTTTAAGAGGAAACAAAGCAACTTTGTTGTCTTGGAGTTTGGGACCATGGTGTGGAGGGAAGGGGTCTTGCATGGATGGTCAGCTGGGCTCCCTAAAAGAGGCAGCAGATGGTGCGCATGCCCCATTCTGCACAATATAGAAGAATCTGATAGAGATACTTTTTATCAAAGCCACTTGTCCTCCTTGGTGTCCGTTTGGTGGTCAGCTGGGTTGGGGGCCACTGGAGGGCAGAGAAGCTGGGGTGGTTGCTGGCCAGAACACGGGGACACCTGAGGTCCTCGTACTCTGGCTCATCCCTTGCAGCACATTTAGATGCCTGGTGAGGGTGTAGCAGAGCTCCAATGACCGAGGAACCTTCCGGAATTTCTCTTTTCCCAGGTCCAGGGTCAGTGAGCCTTTCAGTCATGACAGCTCCGCCCCAGGGCTAATCTAGATGGTGTACTGCTTGCGCTCATTGTCACCCTCCAGGCTGGGCAAGGTGGGCTCCTCCCAACCAAGGTGGGTGCACCCTTCCAACCACTCCCATCAGTCCTCCAGCATCCTCGAACCCCCTCCACACCCTCGGTGCTCCCCTGCTTCTCACTGCTGTCTCTGATCCAGGGCAATGCTCAGGCCACGTACTTAGAAGGTCAGTTGTAGTGATTCCGGTTGTCTTCACACACCTAGTCTCTGCCAACAGTGGGTGAGGTTGGAACACGACCTTCACTTTTCCACCTGTTTCCCAGCAACTGGGGGCCCCAGGAGGATTTGGGGACCCCAAGGTGCCACCTCCCAGAGCCCCTTCCCTGTTGACAGAGTCCTCAGAGACAGAACCCCTGCCCACACCTCTGGTGCAGCCTCCCCCCCCTTCACACCCCCCCCCAACAATTTCTTTAAACCTTAAAGATAGACTATTTATCCATGACAGCAATCCAGCAGAATAGGTATCACTGTGATTTTCATTTTACAAAGGAAGGGGTGAGAGTCCATACGATTTAAGGAATCTGTCTTTTGATCACACATTGAAAATGGTCGTAGCTGGATTTGAACCCAAATCTGTGCAAGTCAAAGCCCATCTCTCTAAAGCAAGTTTCTGTTTGTGACAATCTTCTCCAAAATAGGGAAATACACTGTGAAGATGGTATTGACTTAGTCTCCATATTCTTAGTTCTCCAAACCATATCCAAACCATATTATGCTTTAGGAGACAAAACTCAGAGTCTGGAGGAGAAAGTGGATTAATAAGGATCAGAAGAACAAATAAGGATAAGGGTTCATGAGGGAGAGAGGGGTGGGGGAGGGGAGGGGAAATGAGCTGATATCACGGGCTCAAGTAGAAAGAAAATGTTTCGAAAAGGATGGTGGCAACAAGTGGACAGATGTGCTTGACACAATGGATGGATGTATAGATTATGATAAGAGCTGTTTAAGCCCCCAATAAAATGATTTAAAAAAGGAAATTCCCACCAGAGTCAGAGACAGAGGCAGAAAATAGATAAGGATGTTCTCCTGGAGTCACGAAGATAAAAAGCCTTCCTCTAGTGCTGCTGATTGTGAACATCTATTTTTCTGAACAGCAGCACCACTGAGTGTAGTGGTTACAGGTTGGGCTGCTAACCACAAGGTCAGCAGTTCGAAACTATCAGTCTCTCCTTGGTAGAAAGGTGAATCTTTCTAATCTCATACAAATGTATAACCCATGAAAATTAAATAAATAAATAAGTAAATACAAGATTTACAATTCCACAAACCCATGGGTGCAGTTCTGCCTTGTCCTATAGAGTTACTCTGAGTAAAAAATAGACTCAATATGTTGAGCCTCCTAAACTTTATAAAAATAAATTTCTGTTCTTCAAAGCCCCCAAAAAGAAAACAGATAAAGTTTTCTTCAGAAACCATTCTCTCAACTTGAATACAATCACGCTTCCTTGATTTACAGCCAGGGTAGCTCTCACTCTGTTTTATGAGTTTTCAGAAGGGGAAATTGCTGTTGCCTTCCTTCCTTGTGCCTTTTCTTCCTGTTCTAGCAAAGGGGTCTCCATGGATTTCCTAAACTTACTCAGTTTCAAGCAACAGTGACCGATTCCAGTAAATTCCAGAAAGAAGCAGTGTATGTAAAGATCAGAATGCCAAGAACAAAATATAGCTAGACTTCAGACAATTTTGAGGTGGTGGGTTTTACTGTGTCATAGGTCGCCTCAATGGTCCAAAAACTAGCTAACTTTTATGAATCTTTACCCTGGTGTACTACTACCAGTGACATAACGTGGCTGGTCTGGATGATGCCTGTCCCTCTTTGTTGCCTATTGAAAGGAACTCCGAAACACTTGATTCTTTTCATCTACTCTAAACATCCGCCAGAGCAAAACAGACAAAGAAAAAGTTCAGTTTCTGTTTTTTTAAAAAATTTTACCGTATTTGTTTATTCATAACCCAACTTGCTAAGATTCCTCATGACTTATAGTTGTTCCCTTGTCTCGGCAGCAGCTCATGGCTTCTCTTTAGGCATCATTGAAGTGACCCCTCTTTCTGCTACTTGCTTCCCAAGTAAAATTCTCAAGGGACTTGCCCTGCTCATTTTTAAAAATAAAAAAGTTTTATCGGCACATAGCACACATACGCTACAGTTCAAAAGTATCAAGAAGAATCGTACGACCATCACCACAATTAGTTTTAGAACATTGTTTTTTGTTCTTGAGGACATTGGTATTAGATCTTCATTTCACTCCAACATTTCCTGTCATATCCCCAAGGAACCATAAATCCAGTTAATGGTTCCATGGTCTCTCCATATTCTCTATTGAATCTCTGTAGATTGATCTATCCTAAATTTCATATATAATAGAACATTAAAAAGGGAGAGCAAAACTAAGAACAGTAACAGTAAAATAGATGGAAACCTCAACTGAAAGAAGCAGAAAATATTAAAAACAAGAACAAATGGTTAATGGATCAAAAGAGAGATGGATGATGTTACCTAACTATGGTTAACCATAGTTAACCTAACTATGCCTGTAATACTTGACTCTACAATGCTCTCCACCTGACAGCAAGACTCTTCACGTCCTTCAATGCTGGTCAGAGGGGATTCACTGGAGGCTTGATCCATGGACTTTCACTGTCATTAATAGCCTCAATCATAGCCTCTGCAGACCAGGTGCTCTCAGTTTAAGCTCTGATACCATTCCTCCTTCAGATTTGGATTTTATTATTTATAATTCTTGGCTCACACAGGCTGTAGTGCTTCTAATATGTCTTGCTCATCTTTTATATGAAGAATTCGAGTCTCTCCTCCTTCTTGTTTCACTCCCATGCACACGTGAATCACAAATGAATGCTGGACACTCAGAGTAGACAAATTATTGATTAGCTACATACTTATGACCTAGCCTGGGAAGAAAATATGAGTTAAATGAATTCTCCAGTGTCCCACAGTTACTGTGCCAGAATCTGGGTTTCTGACTCCTACTTCATTCATTGTGATCCACCACTTTGCTCTCTGTCACCTAAGAGAGTTGGTTTTATTTAGAAGGGAGTGGTCATAATAATCTGCCTATTTTGTATAGCTACCACTGATCTATCCAGAGCAGATTTTCCCAAAGTGAAATTTGCTGGACAATAGTTCTGCCAGATGCACATATGAGGCAATTCAACTAGTCCAACCTAGACAAGTTCAGGGAGTATTCTTGGAGCTATCAACACAGTATTGTTTAATTCAAATGAACAAATAGAGGATAAAAAAATAAAGGATATTTCACCATGTGTAGCAGATATTATAGCTCTCTAAGACACATGTGCTCTGTGCATATTCCCCACAGAACACATCTATATATTGAATGCTGCTTTCTATGAACACCTGCAGTTCTTTATCTGATTGGCCAAGGACCTCTTTCTCCTTCCTTCTTCCTTTTTTTGCTTTGAAGATATACTTCACCTGCTAGTGGGCAAGCTGAAAGAATAGGAGCTAGTGCTCACAAAAGCACTCTGGACCGAAGATGATTAGGGAGTTGGAAGATAATTCTTGGTAAACTGAAGTCTGGTTCGCCAAGCTTCCTAAGTTTTCCCAGTGAGATGGAGCTCCAGTTGATGAGAGTGACTTGATAATGACTTAAGGATGCTCCCTATGTTGACATCATTCTCTGTCATATTTCCTTGCACCTATTTTCCAAGATCACCTAGTCTTTGACTCAGGTTTTATTTGTTGGGAAACTCAAAGCAAGACACAACTTTTGGTGGAGGCGATTTATATGAAGACATATTCGACTCTGAGAATTTATGACCTAGATACACAGAAGGGCAGTTTATCTCAAATGATTTGAAGTTTTTGAGTTTTGTTGAAAGTAAAATGAACAATGCAAGCATCTCTGAGTCAAGGCAGTAACTGATTCATTGGTAGCAATATGACTTATACGTAGATCTGTGGATCCTGGCTATCAAAAAATTCCATCTGAATTCTACCCCTTTGTTACTCTATCCCTGAAATAGGGTTTATGTTGCATTCTTTTATATTACTACATCTTACATGGCAGACATATTAGGTTGTGTGCCATTTTCAAAATTACACGAGTCACCACAAATATCTTTGTGATGATCATGGCCTAATTGACTTGGTCTCATCTGGGTTTATCTAGAAATTTCAGAGTGGTGTCTTTCAGTCAGAAAAGGTCAGAAGATAACAGCTGAATAGACAGCCAGACAGGCAGACAGTCTGATCTGCCACTGTTTCCCATACTGTGTGTCCAGGGATTTCCACAGTAAACAAACAGGAGGCCTCAAAGCACCTGTGTCTGTAGTGTCCATACAGGTAAAGAAGCACAATCCATAAAAGGATTAGCAAAGATGAATGACCACATTGTGGCTTAAAGATAACTACTGATTATTCTGTGAGGGGCTCAAGATTTCTAACATGAAGCTTACTATGCTGGGGAAAGCGATGGAGAAATACGACCTAAATTTGTGTCCTCAATTCATCAGTTACCTGCCTATACTTTATAACCCATGATAATCACGTTTCCTGCGCTTCAGCTTTATCATACGTAAGATCAGACATCATCTAGCACATAGCATCCCAACATTTGCTATGAAGATTAAATGAATTTCATTGCAAGGGAAAATGCTTTGCAAACTCTTTTCTTGTATTAAGTGGTTTATATATGAGCTTTTTTTTTTTTAAAGAAGCAATAGTGTGTCACACAAGTGAAAGTATTTCTACTAGTCTTGGCTGTAAAGAAAATAACTGGAAGTATATCGGCTAACATGTACACTTTCAATAAGGACAGATTTGACTTATTAACAACCCCAACAAAACAGTGTTCCCAAGCTTTTTTTTAAATTAAGAAGTTCATAAGGGAATTTAACTGTATGTGTGCATCACCTGTGTTTTCAAATCCTGGGGTTAGATGTGGTAAGGTGAACAGGGGTATACCTGTCCAAGGCTAATGAAGAAGCACAATTATTACTTATTCTTATTGTGGCAAAATACACACAAGTATAAAATTCAGTGGCATTAGGGCTGAGCCCCGGTGGCATAAGTGGTTGAGTGCGGAACTGCAGCCCGCGGGCTTGGCAGTTCAAATCCAGCGGCGGCTCTCAGGAGTGGCGCTAGGTAGCGCCCACAACCACCAGAGGCAGTGATGCCCACAAAAAAAAAACAAAAAACAAAAAACAAAATTCAGTGGCATTAATCAAACTTATAATGGTGTGTGACCATCATCACTATTCATTTCCAAAAACTTACCATAAACTCCAGCAGAAATTCTGTTTCACTAAGTTCTAACCCTACAAATTCTCCTTCTCCAGATTCTAGAAATAGCTAGTCTACTTTACATATTTACATCAGTCTATTTTAGATATTGCCTATAAATGAACTTCAACTATATTAGTCCTTTTGTATCTGGCTTTTTACCCTCAGGTATGATGAATAATACTTCAACAAACATTTGTGTGGCCATCATGTACTTGATGTCAATTTCATGATTGGGAGTGTAGTGGTGGAGTCTAGCTTGTCACTCTGGAGATAGCCAATGAGGTCTCTATGGGCATGACTTTCTCTGAGAATTCTGGGAAGTCTCGAGGTATTTCCCAATTGAGGAAGAGAGGCTTAACTCTTTCTCTCTGGGAGATGAACTACTGATAAGACGAGATGACAGCAAGCTGATCTATCCTGATTCCTGGAGAATGGAGGAGCCAAAGAGGCCACATGGGCTTGCCCTGATGGAACAAAACCTCTGGGCTGGGGACAGAGCAACCACTTAGAGACTCCTGCCAGTGTTGAGGTGCTTCTACTGCCACCGGACACACAAAACTCTGCACCCACTGGACTGTGATTGTCCTGGTGTCATCGCACGTGCTTCATAAGTCAGGAGGAGACTTTGCAGACTGGTATCAGATATATAGGCTAACATCGAACTTATGGCTTTGGACTGGACTGGGTTGGGATGCTTTCTCAATGTTCCATTCCTCTTGTATATAAACCTCTCCCTAATATCTATATACGTGTCTATGAATTTGTTTTTCTAGTCTATCCAGACTAACACAATTTGTGTACAAGCAACTTGTATTTAACATTGTTAAAGTGAGAGACCATTGAAGCAGTCTTGCTTCTAGAATATTAGTTTGTTGAAACTTTTTAATTGATTTCCATTACTTTCTACTGCCTCATTTTTTTCACTAAAGTCTCCAGTGCATTTTGGACTTTAAATCCAGTTTCTAAATTTAGTTTTACTCTTGTGAACCTGTTTTAAGTTTTTTCAGCTTCAACTTGAACTTGCATATGACCAATTGATGGTCTGTTCCATTGTCAGTCTTTGGTCTTGGCTGATGATATTAAGTTTCTCCCTTATCTCTTCCTACAGATGTAGTCAACTTTGTTTCTGTGTATTCTGGATAGCAAGGTCCATGTGTACAGTCACAGTTTATGTTATTCGAAAAAAGTATTTGCTACGAAGAAGCCATTGGTCTTGCAGAATTCTGTCATGAGAACGCCAGCTTCTTTTCTGTCACCAAAACTGTTATTTTTTGTTCCAATCCCCAATAATCACCAAGGCAGCTTGACTGCATCTTGATTTAATCAATGTCAGACTGAAGTTGATGGAATTATTTAATTTCTTCAACACTGGATTTAGTAGTTAGTGTGTGAATTTGAATAACAGTTGTACTAACTGGACTTCAGAGTAGCTGTGTAGATATTACCTCTCTCTGACAGTTTTGTGCTTTAAGACAGGTCTTGACATGTTCTTTTTGGCAATGAATGCAATGCCCCTGCTTTTAAATTTGCCACTCCTGGCATAGTAAACCATCCAATTGCCCAAAAGAAAATGACTACATACCAGCCCGTTGCTGCTCATGATTGCCTAGGATATCACTCTTTATGACTTATGACAACTTCCAATTTTCCTAGATCTATACTTTGTGTACATTCCACATTGGAATTACCAGTGGATTTTGCAGCTGTGTATTCTCATTCTGAGTTGTGTCTCGTGAGCAAATCAAGGCTCCCAAACTTTGCTCCACTAACATCCTTATGACTATCTCTACATTGAGGAGGCATCTCTTCTTCTTCATTGTATTTGCAATGCCGTCTAAACTGAAGGGTTTCAGCACTATATCTAGCAATGTTTTACTGCTATTCTTAAGGCTTTCAGGGACAAATCCCTGAGGAGTGTCAGCTTTTCATCTTGCTTGTCTGTTCTTAGTCTGGAAGCTCTGTTAAAATCTATTCACTGTGAGTAACTCTGCTAGCACTTGAAATACTGGTGCATGGATAGCCTCCAAGATTACAGCAACACGTAATCCACCTCAGTCTGATAAATCGACAGGGGAATGGTGGTAAATCATCGCTAGACTAGCTTCTAATACTCGATATAAATGTGCATGTGGTGCAAATCGCACCTTAGGCTCCCTCTGTGGGATCGCTGGCTTTGCCTCTTCCCTTCCAGGAATAGCTTCCATCTCGGTTGGCTGAATTCATAGATGTAGAAATCATGGATACAGAGGACCACTGTCCTTCCAAGCGGCCCACTAGAAAAAAATTCCCCCTAATTGGTAAGTTTTTGTGATCTCAGTTTCTCTCCCCAGACACCCATCCCTTCAGAACCTGAATTATTCTTCTCCAGCCTTAGTGCTGGTCTCCAGCTGCTCACAGTGAAAGAGGCCTTGTTGACCTTGAGCTTGAGAATTTGTATGTGTGGTAACATGGATGTCATTAAAATATAACATTTACCTGCTGAGAACAACATTATACTATTTATGAAACCATATAATTTCAATAACTAAACTCAGCAAGATTTTATAGCTCTCTCCACCTGTAATCACCGAAGTGCTGACTCATCACTCTAAACCACAGCTCACTAAACTCTGCAGTGAGCCTTGTTTTTTCATCCTTTCTGTGTAACCTTTTTTCCTTTCTTTCTTTCCTCTCTTTCTGGCACTTTAACAGCACCCCCCCCCCCTTTCAAAAGGTTATAATGGATGAAAGGCTCAGATTAACACGAGGGAAACTTTCCTGTCATGCCCTTCTCAGTGTCTCTGCGGTGATAAGGGTTTCTGTTTTAATACTAGAATGATAAAAGTCGTACATGTCTTTAAGTTCTTGCAGGCATTTCACTACTCGATTTCACTTTCTTTGAAGATGTGATAAAAGAAGACTTTTTTGATATCATGGGATGGTTTTTTCCTTATTTTCTTGCCCCCCTTTTCTGGCTGCTTTATTTTACTTTTTTTTTAATAGTCTCACTCATGCTCAAACTCACTGTCTCCGCGTGATGCTGACTCATGGCAATCCTCGAGGGAGAGGCAGAGCTGCCCCTGTGAGTTTCTCAGACAGTCCCTCTTCAGAGGAGTAGAAAGCCCTGTCTTCCTTTCCCGGGGTTTGAACTGATGACCTTCACATCGCCACCCAACTGGCAACCACTGCATCATCAGAGCTAGCTCTCTCTCTCTCTCTCTCTCTCTCTCTCTCTCTCTCTTTCACACACACACACACACACACACACACACACTTCTAAGGACTAGTTCCTTTTTTTTTTTAATTAGGACTAGTTCCTTTTTATCAGAAGGCTTAAGCTACCTTGTCTATATGCCAGTCAAATGATCACCTACACGGCATCGTATTTTGATTTTTAAAAGGTGGGTGGGGACAGGGAACAAAGACATGCCACACAGAAAGGAGCAATGAATTCACCCAGTCCCACTGTCTCTCGGAAGCACCGTTGCCATCCATAGAGTGGAGGTGTGATAAAGCTATGACAGCCGCAGAAAAAGATCATTCTCTGGGTGCCAGAGATCGCCCGCCCACTGTTTGGCAACGTGGAGAGGGTGCACAGAAGTGTGGGGACCAACAGGGGCCGTCACCGATGGCATTCTTCTCCGTGGAAGGACGCCATCATGGGAAGTTTTGTACGAAGCTATAAGCCTCCATCATGCCCTGCAGCAGTGATCGCCACAGGTTAATGGTGTGTTCCATAAAGAACGATTTCCTTTTTGTCCATCGGTGACTTTGCTTTCAAATTTCATTCAGAGACCAGTTTGTCTGCCATAATGGAAGCGCGTGCATTGAAATGAACTCTCTAAAGATTGATAAAAATCGATGTCTGGGAACCACACTTTGAACTACGCTTCAACCTTATAAATGGAATTTGCTGTTTTCTTTTCCAAGGGAGGATCACAAAGACGGTTGGTTTGATTATTTGGGTAAAGACCGGCTCCTCTTCGTAAAAGAGAGGGTATGTTAAGGAATGACGTTTATAACCTCAGGTTATTTAGAGAAAGTGGGGAGGGGTGGGCAAGGCTTCAGTGAGAGAAGCCAATCTGCAGAATAAGGAAATCTGACCCAACCTCAGCCCACTGCGGGCACCTGGTTGCCCTGGACCTTGCTTGTCCCTGAAGCCAAAATCCTGGCAAAGCAACTCAGCCAGTGGCCAATGGTGGCCAGCTGGCCAGCCAGGTTCCGCCATCATTTCAGCACACCTTCAAAGACAACGCCCTCGCTTTGGCTTCTCTGAATCTTTTGAGGTTTTACTGTTAATAAGATTAAATAGGAGATGAGTAGTAAAGATATTGGAGCAAAGTTTATGATGAGAAAAAGTATACATTAGGGACCAGCCTCCTCCACCACTTAGCTCCGTTCTCTGTGTATACACTCTTCCATTCAGATTTTTTTTTATTACTGTTTGCTTAGGGGGGAAAAAGTCCTCGGGGAAAGAATGTGGGCAGGAGGAGACCCGAGTGCTCTTTCCGTTGTGCAGGCAAGCCTCTCCCTCCCACCTTTGGAGTTCATTCTCTGCTGGGCGGGCTTGTAGGCCTTTGCTGGCCCAAACCCAAACTCCTTGCAAATAAAGGGGTCATCTGACCACAAAGCATTTGCTGGTCCTCTTCAGAGCCAATCAGAGGCTACCCTTGATGCAGGGGGATGAGGAGAAGTTTATAATAGGATCAGTTTTGTTTGCAATTTGTTTCTAATAGATGCCAATAAGCCAGTTAACTAGGCTCCAGTTAATGGACATTTTATTGTTTCTCTCCCCCTGCCACACACATGACCTTTCCTAAGAAGCATTTGTGCTGCTTGAAAACATGGATCTGCCTCCTGGTAGCCGCGGGGCTCTCCCTGCTCTGGCGAACTTCTCCAGGCTGTGTGCAGACCAGGCCAAAATACTTTGATCATCCTGTCAGGGGGAAATTTACAGCGATGTTCCGGCTTTTGTTCCATGTGTATTTCTCCAAATATAATATCTCCCTCAAGAAATCAATGATAAGCTGTTAAACTAAAGAGCATGGTAACATCCACAGAGCAGTAAATTAATGGTCTTTTGTGGAATAGATGGTTACAGATCTCATCATAAAAAATGGATAAAAGATTACATATCACACAGAGCGAAACTTTTAATAACTCAACATGACTTTTCTTAATGGGTTTTATTCATTTTAATCATTATAGTGTCAATGATGATTATAGCCTTATTAGATTGTCGTGATTGAGGGGCCTGTTTATGAGATATTGAAAATCTCAGGCTGCTCAGAATAGCCTGGTGGCCTGGGTAGGTTTGATGTGTAACTTTATCTGAAGAAGTGGGGGTTGTCAGAAGCGTTTCAATGAATACTTTTATTAAATTGCTCCCGTCTGTCGTGACCTCGGTCACAGAGGACTTAAGGATCCACAGCATCACCTTTTCCAAACAATCAAGCGATAGCTGAGTAAAGCAAAGGAAGGGGTGTGTGTGTGTGTGTGTGTGTGTTCAAGAGAGAGAGCCTTGGGTCACAGTGGCATAAGTGAGTCCATTTTCCCACTCCACAGCTAGGAAAGCCCCCAGAGAGGAGCTCTTTTAATAAGAGAACATAAAGTTGGAGCACATGAATTGGAAAGATAAAATTTCCCTTGGTATCTGGACACAATTAAAGTGAAAGACAACAGCCCATGAGTAATTAATAAGATGATACCTCAGAAATATATCATGGTACCAAAGGTGTCCATGCTGTTCCTTTCTTTAAAAATCCTACAGATGGATCTCTTAAGGGACTGGGATCATAACACATCTAGTTGATAGCCTCTTGAGTTAGTTCGATACTCTTCAGTATGTCTATTTCCATTGCAAAAAAATCAGTCACTTAGAAATTATTCCAAATGCTTTATTATCATGAAAGTCATATATAATAGGCATGTGAGAAACACTGGGCCTTGACGGGTGACCTGGTTTTGAGTTTGGACCGGCAACATCCTTTGCCAGCAATGTTTGGAGGGCAAAAGACAAGCTGTCCTAATGTCCATTACACATCTGTTCCTTACCTATTGTCTTGTTAAACATAAGATACTCTGAGTTTGGGGGTCAAGGGGAAGACAATAGCCTACAAGAGGGAAATGGGGAAAGGGAGAGGGGAGAGCAAGCGTGCAGAGTCATTTAAGTCGTTGAAGGCAAAAATGGTCAACTGATATGTCACCTCCCAAAGTTCTGAGTCAGTCTTTCGACTGTCAAAAAAGGCAAAGGACCTGGCTTTTGTACAGAGTTCTTATTAGGCAAAAGATAGCAGGTAATTTGAGGAAGACCTTTAATTTAGGAAAACTCAACATTAAATCATGATGCAAATGATCCAGCCCAGTCACTTGAGAAAAGAAGAATGAATGTCAAAAGGAGTCTTAGGAGAGCTTCTCTTTCCTTATGGAAGGGAGGAGAGATGGATATTTGATTTCAAAAGGATGGTGGGGGCCGGTGGCAATGGTTTGAGGTCTGTCTGAGGGGTCTGTCTCTCTCAGATGAGCAAGAAGTCTCTGGTCCGTAGTCATCTCACCAGTCAAACGTCATGTATGTGGAGAACAGAGATAAAGGGCAGTGGCAGAAACCAGGGGATTTAGAATGGAAGAGAAAAGGAGAGAGAGGAGAGCCACTGCTGAAGAAAATCCTCAAGATGAAAATACCCCATGGGCTGAGTCCTGGTGGCGCAGTGGTTGTGTGTGGGACTGCAGCCCACTGGGTTGACGGTTCAAACGCAGCAGCAGCTCTCCAGGAGCAAGGCTGGGTTTCCTACTCTCACCAGGGCAGTGATGCAAAGGGAAGAAAAACCCCAAAACACTTTGAACTGGGAGAAATCAGCATGATCTGCATCTAACAATAGTAAATACAAGTTCTATGGTACCTTATATAGGTGTTGACAAAGGTCAGCTGGATAAAATTGAATTATGCTCTGGAAAGGATCAGCGAGGATCCTCTGGGAATACCCAGCAAGGAGGAAGGCAGCAGTTAGAGAAAGTTCTTGGCCCTGAAGATCAGTCACCTCTTTGCAAGCCATCGTCTCCAGGGTCCCGCTTTTCTAGCTGCCAATACTAGTCAATATCTGCTCACCCACTGAGAGATGTGTTCTGTGAGGGTCTGTCCCAGTTACCTAAGCTTGGGGCAGGATATAATGTGCTCATGAATGAGGAACATTAAACTGACTTCTGATTTTAATTTCTTTTGCCCATAGCATTTTAGTCTTAAGATAAATGCTCTACCTGAGAAATCCTCTTCAAGGCTAGGATGTCCTTCAACATCTCTGGCTCCTAGGTAACTGTCTCTAGAGCCAACCTTCTCCAGCTGGTCATCTTTGCTCTGACATATTATAAGTCTAGCTCTTTCTCACCATTCTAAAGGAGTCTGACCCTTTTCCTGAATTTGCACTTTCTTTTTTTTTTTTGTTTTTTTTGGAGCATCATTGTCTCTGGTGGTCATGGGCGCTACCCAGTGCTGCTCCTGAGAGCTGCTGCTGGATTTGAACCCCCAAGCCCGCGGGCCGCAGTCCCGCACTCAACCACTTACGCCACCGGGGCTCAGCCCTTGAATTTGCACTTTCTTAGTAACATCCACATTGATCAATTCAGAATAATCTTCAACTCCATATCCTTTATTTCTCACATACTATCAACCACTAGGTCCAGTCGATTTTAATTTCTTAGTAGGGTATTTTTAAAACATATACATAAATTCTTTGACATGACTCCCATTGGGAAATAGAATCTTTGTTGATTTCCTTTGAAATTAGGCTTCAGAGACTGTTTTGACTCCAAGACTCACCCACTTTGACTCCTTGAAAAGAGTTGTGATTGGATTCTGAATTGTAGGTAAGCACAGACATTCTTGCTACTGAGAAGCCTAAGTCAGCAGCATCCATGAAAGGACCACATTGAGAGAGTCTGGGACAACACAGAGAATAAAAGACTCTTGATTAGTCCCCGGCAGATCCAGCTCCAGCCATGATCCAAACAACTGCAACAGACCCACAGCCAGCTAACTTCTCACATTTCTAGCCCACAGAAACCATGAGAGAAGATTACTGCCTTCAACCATTGAGGTCTGAGGTGATTTGTGACAAAGCAATAGTAAATGAAAGACCACCCATCCGTCTCTCTCCCAATTTAGGTCAGGCCCCTATCACCTTGCCTGGCCCAGTGGCTGGCATACAGGAAGCCCTGTCAGCGTGCTTGGTAAATGAAAGTAAACTCCATGAAAATAGACTTTGTGGGTGAGATTAAATCTAGTTACACCAGCATTTTATGACAGTAGATTTCCCCTTCATGTTGTAAAACTGCTGATGAAGGACCCAGATGAATCCCAGAACCAGGGTGGGACATATGCCTCTCTCAGAGATGAAACAGTGAAGGGGGAAAAGAAAAGGCTTTTAAAAGTAAGCATTAGTAAGTCTTATAAGAATGATTTGTTTAGAGCTGTTGCAGATGATTTCCACCCCTAAATTTACTCTTCTTGTTTTTGATTTGTGGGGTTTTTTTTGTTGTTGTTGTTGTTTTCTTTTGCCCATGGAGATCAATCCAGTCTTGTGAGTCTTATCCCAGAAGGGTAAGACAAAGTCTGTCTTATAATTCTCTCTTTACTCCAGTGGGTACTTTCCAAGTTTCAGTTTCATATATGTAGATTTTTACTTCTCGTAGACCTTCAACAGCATCAAAAGATTCAGTGAGCTTCTAACTTACATATTCCAGGAGAAACAGGCTTCCAAGTCTCACAGCCTTTTAAAATTGTTCCATTTTTCAATTTTTATGTATTGGAATGCAAAATTTCAGCCCTTTCATAAATTGTCTATTAATATTTAATTTCTTATATCATTGTATGGTTACAGGATAACCACCATCGCTACATGGAACAATAACAGAAGATGCATTAACTATCAATAGACGGGGGACACAAATAGATAGCAAAGGTAATATACATGAAAAATAGTCTGTCAACCCAGGTCAGCCTCAATGAGCATGAATTTACCTTTGAGTACAGTGGCCACAATAGCTCTCATTGTTGATTCATCTTCTGATCGCTCTGTTTGCACGGCAGACAAAATGGTCTAAATGAAGACCACGATAATAAGTGAACTATCTATCATCTCTTTTATCTGTGTTCTGAGCTAAGAGAATTGGCAAGAAGAGAACAGTAAATGGAGATTCCCGCTGGTTCCGTGTGCTAGGACCCCTTTAAAACACCGAAGGTGCTGTGAATTATTTAAGACGAAGTATAGAGAGCAAGACTTGGCAATTTTACTGAAGCTTTATGTCAAGTTCCTTACTCACAGCCGGCCCATAATCACGGACCTGGGGCTTATTTTTTCATTGTTGCTCAAAAACTCTCAGTACCTGGACTTTCACTTTCAGGATGAGGTAGAACAGTCGAGTCAGGAATTCATGAAAAGGTCAAAGTGGAACCAGACACCACAGATACAGGCTGAGCATTCGGAGGGGAAATTCTGGTTAATTAGAGAACTACACACATAGCTCTCTTCCAGTAATTCCTGCCTACCCACCATCTGGCTTGGAGGATCCTGAGGCATGTTCAACACACCATATTTAAGGCAAGATATATATCATATACTATATATCATATGTACATATATTATATATATATGACAAGACATGTCTTCTCCCTCAACCGTCTCATAACAAAAGGAGGTGAATTCTGTTCCCCTTCTGTTTGAATTTCTTTCTTGCTTCAATGACACCATCATGCTTCTTTCTGCTCGTGCCCAAACTTTCCTTCTCATTTCTCTTTCTACTTGTTTACTACATGATCACTGCTCAAGGAGAGCAGACTAAGCTTACGTTTCAGGGCCCCTCTAATACATAAACCATTTCTGAGCCTCTGCCAAAGACCCACCGGTGTGTTCACGTGGTCATGCATGTCTGTGAAAACTGGGAGAGATAATTTAGTTGATGTGTCTTTCTGCCCCCACTTTCTCAGGGCTGTACGGTCCTTCCTGCCAGTTGACAGTTTGGAGATGAGGCCAAGGTGATGCTGAATAGAGTTTGGGATACATTTACTTGGGTTTAATGGGATATACTTAATTGCTTTAGAAGCACTTCTATTTATGATTTACTATTGTCTGTTGTGCCAGCGCAGGGGACAGATGCCAGTATATTCCTACTGCCCAGTGAACTGACTTACCTAAGTATCAAACTATCAAGAAGCTGGACCAGTTGGACACGGTGCTGTGGTGGCCTGGAGGAGAAATAATATAGGAGAAATGTAGAGCTAAGAGTTGTCTGTGGAAATGTCTTTCACTCCTTAGGCATGTGTCAACTGTAACCGAGAGGATTCGCTTCTGGTTGATACTCAGTCAATAGCAGGACTCTCCTATGCAGTCTATACTCCGTCACATAGTTTATATCACTATGAATGCACCATACATGTTTCCTGCCCACCCCACCCCCAGAGGGAATAATGGAAAATAGAATTCGCCCATCTGTGTTTGTAGGACACATAGTTGTAGCCAGACGAATAAATAACTACCACATCTGTACCATCTCATATATAGAAAAACTCAACAGAAACGTTCTTGCATTCCAAAGTGGCCTTCCCACGAATAGAAATTTCCATCAATCATGCTAAAGACTGAACGATATTTCTATTCTCTTTATATAAAATGATGTTACAAAATATATGGCATATGGAAAAGCAATCAAAGAGAATGTGGCTAAAATGTGTAACATAAAAATTACAGCTGTTTGTCCATCAATGCATTTAAAACTGCCTTTTTAAAATAATTTCTGATGCTATTTGTTTTCTATTTGTCTGGTTTCCAAGTTTGTGAAGATTTATATTCTTATTCTAAACAAACACTCACTTTTTACTTAATATTTTATTTTCTTTATTTACAACCCCTCCTCTCCTGCCCCCATAAATTCTAACCTTTATACCCACCCAAGCAGGATCTTCACTTAAGCTCAGCCCAACAGATCTTCTTTCAGACCATTTCTTGATTCTGTGTCGTCTTTCCACATAACACCAACTTCACCATTCCTCAGTCCTTTAATTTCTTATGGAGACTAGCAGAGTAAGGAATTGAATGGAGTTTGCTACACCTTCTTATTCTTACTCCAGTTTATCCTACTAGGGGTTTGAATATCAAATTATCCTTATTAATAGCAATAAGTACAATTTCTATGGTACCTTTTAGACACCAAGTACTACTTATGCATTATTAATTCCCACAATCATCCTGTGGAGTAGAGATGACTGCCGTTGTATAGAAGATAGAAACCAGAAATCAAAGTGCTTAAGGAATGTCTTCAAGGTCACCAAGTTTCCAAGAGACAGAGGAGAAATTCAAGCTGACTCCTCTGTTCTCATTCTGCTTCAGCATGTAGCCCCTCTCTAATCTAAAACATATATCTTCTCTCACTGCTTCTAAAAAAAACTTAATCCATAACCCTCTGGAGTCAGACCTAACTGGTCTCTCCTTCAAGGGGTATGTTGCTCTGCAGTCCAGCCACTATGAACCCCAATTTTGCTGCTGTTTGTTTTGGGGTGCTGAACCATCCCTGCCACAATAGCCCTTTCTGTGTCTCTGGAACATATGATGGCCAATTTCACACGGGGTCTCTACCATCTCCCTCCTGAATGTGGACCTCCCAAAGCACATTGGTTTTGCCACTTATTGCATGACTTTTTCAATAAGACAGATGGGCGTTCCTCTTTACATTTTTGTGGACACCTAATTTTTATAGTTTGTTTCACTTGGCATGGGAGGCACTTTTCCTGTTTCTCACACTCTTAGTGATGGCGGTATTTGATGGCTACATGATATCCTGTTTTATTGGCCAATATCAGTCATTGTCGAGTTGATTCCAATTCACAGCAATCACATGTGTGTCTCTGCAGAATTATGCACTCGATTGCTTTCCTTGACTAAATTTTCAAAAGTAGATAACCAAGTCTTTCTTCTTAGACGCCTCTGGATGGACTCAAGCCACCAACCTTTCAATTAGCCAGTACTTCATTTTTTTACCATCTTAGTATCACAGTTTATTTGAATATTTCTCTATAGATAGATAGTTTTGTTTTTTTGTTTGCAGTTTCATTGCTGTCATTGTACATTCCTGTTAAAAATCTAAAGAACTCAGGAGGATGGATTTGTAAAGCCGCTATTCAATTATTTCCTCAGGATGAAACTCCAACAGTGATAATAGTGGATCAAATTTTAATCCAGTGACTCATTTATGAATCATATGCCTTGATGTTTTTCAATATTTGCCTTACTTGCATCGTAATTTTTTTTTCTGCCTACAGATTACTTCACTTTGATTTAATTTTGAGATGGACTGACTTTTAAATTGGGGCCAGTTAGGTCTTACATCATGGCCCTGCTCGACTCTCACCTTCATAAAGTGACCACTGAAGATAAGGGTGTAACACCAATGTGTGGTGAAGAAAGTGGATGGGGCACAGCTATCAAGAAAATAGCCACTGGGGTCTTACTGGCTTGTATTCAAATAGCAGTTATCTAAGCGAGGACTCCACTAAGTGCACACAGAAGAAGCACACCAGGTAGTGTGATCCAAAATGACAATGACAAAAGCCAAATAGGGTGAAGAAAAAGATATCAGAACTAAAATTATGAACAACTAATTTGGAGAAGGAGCCCTAACCCCATCTGCAAAGTTTGTAGTCAGAGCTGCTGGTGGATCCACTAGTGCCAAAGGCAAGAGTCCTGAACAACCTTACTAGCAGGCAGAGGCTCTTGTAATCTGGATTATGTCAGATAGAATTTGATATTTGACCAGTTGGTTCCCCCCATAGGCATGTCCTGAATTTGTTCGGGGGCAAGCATCTTGTGTTAGTCCAGGTAGACTAGAGAAACAAAGTCATAGACAAGCATATGGATATAAGGGTATGGTTTATACACAAGAGGAATAGAACATTAAGAAAGCATCCCTACCCAGTCCAGTTCAAAGTCATAAGTCTGATATTAGCCCATATGCCCAATACCAGTCTGTAACGTCTTCTTCACACTCACGAAGTCACAGGTCAGTGGATGCAAAGTCCCGGTGCTGGCGGAGGGAAGGGGGCCTGGCTTCCAGGGCTCAGGATCCATCAATAGCATCCAGCGGTGGTAGAAGCAACTCAGTACTAGCAGGGATCTCCTTGTGGCTTCTCCGGCTTCAGAGGTCTGGTTCCATTAGGGTAAGGATGTGTAGCTTCTCCTCCGGCTCGTCCAGCTCCTTGAATGCTACCATCTTGTCTTGTCTGTGGTTCATTGTCTCTGAAACTAACTCCTAACAACTGGGGAAGATAGTTTCTCATCTTCACGAGGGAAATATTGCGAGATTTCCGAGAAGTCTCAGGAGAAAGCCAGGCCCACACAGAGGCATCATTGGCTACTCAATAGCTATCTCCAGATTAACAGGCTAGACTCCACCCCTACATCTCAATCATGAAATTAAAATAAGCACATGACCACCACATATCTCTTCGGTGTTCCATGAAAAAAATTTCTCTGGCTTCTTTAATGTTGACTGTGGCAGTGGGGAAGGGGGCGGGGAGAGAGGGAGCGTGTTCTATACCTTCCCACTCATTTATACTTTTATCTTTATACGAATGGTATCTTACCCTTATCATTTTTAGTGTGATTTGTTTTTCAGTGTTTTCCATGGGGTTTCCCAGCTATGAAGGGCAGGAGGAGTGCTGGACAGTGATAATACTTGATATACGGTGTTACAGGGAATGGCAGGATGGGGAATGAGGGATCGGGAGGGGAGGAGGAGTTTAGGAGTAAAGAATGAAGGTGGGGGGGAGGGAGCACAGAGCTGATGGTGATTGTGCAACAATATATGGGGGTGAATTAACCCTGAGGGAAGGGAGTGCTCTGAGGTGGAGGTGGTAGTGATTGTACAATTCCCCCTTGGTGTGTTTGAGCGATCGGACTGTTCGCTTCTATGTTATGTGGTTGGGTGCCAATGAAAGTGTTGGGGAATAAATTGTGGCCAAAGGAAAGGAGGGAAACTGAAGGAGTAATGTGAACAAGACTGCCTTTAAACATAGTTTTTAATTTTTTAAGATAAATAATGGAGGAAAGTGACATGAAGGAAAACTTTTGTGAAAAAAAATACACGCATCCAACTCTTCAAACTGTAATTATTATCTAACAACTATGCTCAGTTGGCTGATAGACCGAACATTTGCAGATGCAAATATTACCACTATGGCAGATATGTAATTGGGCAGCCCCACCAATTAAACTAGGCAGCAAATCAAAGGAGTCCATGAGATAATTAATTCTTCAAATTAGTAACTCAATTGGTCAAAATTATAATACCTGTTGACATTGACATTACTTTAAATTATGCTCTAACAGTATTGAGAGGCTTTGACTCGTGTTCTATGAAATATTTTCCTTTGCTGCTAAAGTACGGGAGGATTGGTAATTCAGGCAAATAAATGATGATTGCTTGATCAAAGTCGTTAAGCTAATATAAAATGTAATGGCAATAAGTTCTCCAATAAAAGAAAATGGCTTAATCTCTATCAGGCGGGAGCCAAAAAATACATTCTGCAAATATTTGGATACATTTTCATAAGATCAGCAGCCCATTCCACTTCGCAGGTTGGCTTGATAGGTTCATCGGCCCATCTTTTTTCTTTTACTGTGGCAATAAGTAATTGTGTCTAGTCCATGCCTTTGTCATAGCTAATTGCCACTTTATTGTTCCCGAAGGGCAATTGGACCAAGACTTTTAAAAAGCTAAAATTAAAAATGACTAATAAGGATTAAAAGGAGGAATCCAGAGGTTGCAGAACCCTTTGCAGCCTGATTAGGTTTCCTGCCGTTGTATTTCAAGGCAGTTAACAGTAGATCTCAAACCACTTTGAGACAGTGGCCCAGCTAGTGTGTTGAGTCTCTCAGCTGCCACAGGCCAATTTCCCCATCAGACTCTGTGTGTGTGTGTGTGTGTGTGTGTGTGTGAAATTTGGCAATGCTCAGAAGGGAATAGGTGGCTTATCTTTAAGCGGGGAATTCCAGTCAATATGTAGCACTCATGGGGCAACAGTATCTCTGACATTTTCCTAATGGAGGTTCCAGGTTGGTTTAAAGAGAGGCATGTAACCTTCCTCTAGTTCCCAAATGGCACCTCCCACCCACTATCATGACCCCAATCCTACCACATAAATCCAGCTAGACCAGGAGATGTATAGTGAAGCTGGAAACATGGGAAATTTAGGATAGATGATCTCTCAAGACTAGTAACAGGAGTGGTAATACCAGGAGAGTGGAGGGATGGAGGAATAGAAAGGGAGAACCAACTTGAGGGATCTACATGTAGCCTCCTCTCTGGGGCGCAGACAACAGGGAAGCAAGTGTTGGGACACATTGAACAGTGTACAGTATGAAAATAATAACAATTTATAAATTACTAAGGTTTCAAGAGGGAGAGGGGGAGGAAGGGAAATATGGGGAACTGCTCCTGGGGGCCTGGAAGGAGGGAGGATATTTTGAGAGTGATGATAGCAATAAGTTTGTAAATGAGGCCTGTATACAATTGATGTTTGTAAGGATTGTGATGGGAGTTGTATGAGCCTCCAATGAAATGATTCATTAAAAAAGATATGAATGCAATAATAATGTATAATTTATCAAAGGTTCACAAGGGTAGAGAGTAGGGGGGAAAAAAGAGAAACTGATACCAAGGGTTCAAGTAGAAAGAAAATGTTTTGAAAATGATGATGACAACATATGTACACATGTGCTTAATGCAATTGAGGTATGAATTGTTATAAGAACAGTAAAAGCCACCAATAAAATGATTTATTTAAAAAAAAGAAAAGAAAGGCTTGCATCCTGGAACAGGAGTCTCTGGGGAAACATTCCTCCTCCCACCCCAACCCTCCCACTAAAGAGAAAAAATGTAAGTGCTTTCTCATTGTGAGATACCCATGTTTGGTACCCAGGACGTTTTTGCACAGGTGGGTGATTCGGTTGCCTCGAACAAAAGCTGTCATCAGAAGAGTTTCCAGAGTTCTTGAACATATAATGCACCCCCGCCCAACCAAACTCCTTGCTGTAGAGTGGGTTCAGACTCATAAGGACCCTCTAGGAAGGAATAGATCTGACCACAGTTTTCTGGGAGCATGCTGCAGGAGCTTCCTGCTGAAGGACAGTGGCCGGTTATCAGCCACGTGCTTGACCCCTGCACCACCAGGGAATTTTCAAACACGCCAACACAACCTCAAAAGTATAATCTTTGATTATTTCTCAAGCAGTGGAAAAGTTAGACACGGTTTCTAAACTTTTCCCTTTTCTTCATTTTTGTACAAGGCAGGTGTCTCCTTGGTCTGTGGGTAAGTGTGTCTAGGAACCAGGCTGCCCGTTTCCCTGTGTTCAGAATGTACTAGGAGTTAGTGAATCTGAACCTCACTTACGGCAAGTTGGTCTGCCCCAAATACAACCCACAATCCTATTTTAAAGGCGTGAGCAGACACTCTAAAATTGTTTTCAAAATAAAGGTGCTGAATGGCAGTTTGGTTTCTGGGTTAAATTGCCTCTAAATTGCCCAGTTTTAAAATTGAATTTCAAAGGTTAGGGAAACCCTGTCTGGAGGTCTGTCTAGACCTCAGAGTTGGCCTGGTTTGTTTTAAGGTTTCAACAAGGCCCCGGTTGGCTGGGTTTGCCTATTGCCAGGGGAGAGCCTACGTGTGAGGAGTAGTACAGATGTCCAAACTCCTGGGTTTGGGGCGGGGGAGGGGGGGGAAGAGGGGTATTTTTGCCTTGTTTTCTGTTTTTGTCTCATTATAACCTGTGTGAAAAATTCATTTCAAAAATGATATCATAGCCTGATGATGGGTTTGTATCATCCCTAGACCTCAGAGCTCTTTGAAGTGAGGAAGAACAAAGGGGTGGCTCATGCATGGCCCAGAAGGCAGTGGTCAGAGGCGCAGATGCTGACAAGATAACTGTGGGACTTTGGGAAGTCACTCAACCTCTGTGGACTGGGTGGTTTCGAAGAAGGCATTTAGAATAACAACTGTGTGCAGACACATTCGCTGCAGGCATTGTTGTTGTTGTTTTCAATCATTCTGGAAGGAGTCCTGGTGGGTTAGCTTCAAATCCACTGACGGCTCCCAAAATGGATAGAAATGCAAAGGGGTACATTGACTCTATCCAAAGAGTCGCATGAGTTAGAAATTGATTCAATGACAATAAGGTAGAGTCTCCACTAGTCCCAAATTTCTAGGATATTCCTAAAACTATGGGCAGGCTCTACAGTTTTATGGCAGACTATGTTTCATTGTTTGGGCAAATGATTACCTTGCTTGGCTGCTAACCAAAAGGTTGCGGGGGGAAGGGTCAGTTTCACTCAGTGGTGTTAGGAGAAAGGCCTGGTGATCTGTCTCCCCAAATCAGCCACTGCAAACCCTGTGGAAAATGGAAACTTTCCCGAATGCACTGTCCTGCTCTGACACACATCGGCTCCCCGCGAATTGGAGTGGACACAGTGACCATTGACTTGGCTATATTTTAGTCTCTAAACCAAACTGAGAATTCTGCCCTAATTATATACTGGGCAAAGCTAAAATTTAGAATGGATTTAGGAGCTGGGCAGCTGGGAGTTAGTTAAAAAAAAGGATTATGGAGACTGAGAAGCTCATGCAATTAGGGCGCTGAGCCAGGTGGGTTGGTTTATAGATCTGTCACAGTCAATGCGACAAAACATTCAAACTGACTATACGCTCCAAAAACATAGACATGCTGGGGTTATGTTTTAAAATAAAGTTGTGAAGAGAACGAGGAACATTGATCGAATCCATGAGCTCATACCCTAGCAGTTCTGGTTTGCATGCATTTTACAGAGTGGTGCATTCATAAACAGGTATAGTCCAGTTCCCTGTCAGAGCTGGCTTGTGTCATAGTCTGGCATGTGTGACTTTCATTAATTATCACTTCACGCAGCACCTGCATGACATGTCATATTCTGGGGCTCTTGTGAGCCGACCTCACTCCGAAGGGGTGAGGCTATCACCCAGGCTTGTGGTCTGAGCCTTTCAAATTGGATGACGGAAGCAGGTCAGATGTCATTGGCTGGAGCATTGGGCATCACACTGGACCAAGACAGTGATCTCTCAACAGCCAAAGCTACACACACGTCAGAGGCCAATGAGAAGGCTTCCAGCACACTGCAAAGCTACTACCTCTGGCATCTTCATCCTCCTGTATGTATTTCTAAATTAGTGAGACTATGACCTCAACTAGAAACAGTCTTACCCAAACAAAACCAACTGCCGTTGAGTTGATTTCAATTGCCAGGGACCCATTAAGGATAGATTCATGCAACTGCCTCCGATTTCTGAAAATTTAAATCTTTACAGGAGCCAAAGGCTTCATCTTTCTCCCAAGGACCAAATTGGTGGGTTTGAACTTCTCACCTTGGGGTGGCAGCCTAACTACACATAAGCTACCCTACGATCCCAACAAAAACAGCTTTCCCAAACAAAAAGGGATCTCCTGGCCATCGAGCCAATGCCGACTCACAACGAAACAGCTGTGAGGAAGATGAGCTGAAGTTTACGCAGCCATTCATCAAGAACCACGACACTTGGATCCCAAATAACCCCTGTCATTTGTTCTCACGTGGGATAGGAACCGAACCACGGACTGATTGTGGAGCTTCTCCACAATCTGATGATGGGGCTTCTCTCTCAAAGCATTTCCTTGAAACTCTGTAAGAGAATTGTCCGTCGAACCAGGCTTGGGTGAAATCTAGGCAAACACTGTAATGATCAGAGTCGTTACTTTTATTCCAAAACACTCAGCTCCCAAAGCAGAGGAAGACGAGAAGACCGCATGTGAAGAGCGGACCTATGATTACATATGTACCTATCAGGGCCTCACTTCCTTCCCCTGCGTTACTGCCTCCTCTGGAGCACACCAGGCTGCCAACCAGCACCAGAACAGCCACACGGCGGCGTCGGACAGGGAAGGAAGAATGATGTCCATTGAGAGTTCCAGGAAAGACAGGAGCAGGGCCCAAAAGAATGATTTTGGTTGGAATGTGGCCACCCTCAAGAGCTAATGAATGGGGATTATGAACACACTGCTGGCTGCCAGAGACTGTCGAGCTATCGCTGCAGGAAAGCAGGGCCCAAGAGTTTCCTAACCCCTGTAGAAGGACACCCTTGTGCGCCATCCAACATCCTGAATCTGTTAAGTGGTAAAGAAAGCTGGGCGTTCGGGAAAGGATGTGGAGTCTTTTATTCACTCCCAGAGAGGCTGGTGCTTAAATCTGCCGGAACCTGGACAAGCCACTTCTGTTGATCTTGAGTTTTGGAGGGAGTGACTTGGCCAGCAGACCATGGCCGGGGTCCCTGTGCAATATACTCATCCCAAGGGGGCAGCTCTGTTGGGCGCTCCCAAGTTTCAAAGGGCCCCGGTGGGGTCACCCGCTCCTGTCCACCTTTCTCTGCCAATGTCTAGAGACGAATTGAACGTATTTCGAGTCTAGGCGCAGCATGAGAACGAGTCCTGACCTCACTGCCACTAAGTCAAACCCCGCTCATAGCCGTCCCCATGGTCACTGCCAAACCACCAGGAGGCCGAAGTGGAAAAGAGCTCTTTCGGTGCTCTCCTGTCTTCCTGAAGGGTAGAATGGGTGACCAGTTGACTGCTACCTTCAGGGTCGGCAGTTCAATCTCCCCAGCCACTGCTTGAGACCAAGATGAGGCTTTGTACTCCAGTAAAGATGTTCACTGTCATAAATCTATGGGGTAACTCCACCCTCTCCTATAGGGTCACTATGATTCACAAACCACTCAATGGCAGTGAAGTCAGTTTTAAAATATCTCTTTGTGAGATATTTAACAAACCTGGGAAACCTTAGGATATTAGGCTAGGAATAGAAAGGGGAAGTAATAAATGAGGGCACCGTGCTTTTTCCATTATAAGTTGTCATCCTTTACGAGAAGAATCAAATCTTAAATACTGACCCGTGTTCCAGCATCATTTAAGCCATATTAATACACTTCATCCCAATTCCTTATTCCACAGCCTGGTCACCCCCGTTTAAACCTCAAATTTGCTTCAGCTAAAACCTGTGATCCCCACCACTGCTTCCATTCTGAAGGTTGAGATTTCCTTACGCGTCTCTTTCTGTACTTACATAAATGATGTAGACTTTTACATAAAATTTTTTTATGGGGCGAAACTCTCAATAATATTCATACATAATTTTTTAAACTGCTGGCTGAAGAATTTTTTTTAGTAACTTGACTTTCCCCCCAAAGTTATGCCCAGGTAGTAAAATAAATGAACATTATATTCTTCATCATGTGGGTTATGAAAATTGGCAGCAGAAAGCTGTCAGAGGGGTATGAATAAGTGGTATTTATACACCATTGAAAGAGAAAAGGAATAGAGAGAAGTAAATGGGAATGTAGTTTGTTTTCCTTGACTGGAATTGGAGAAGGCGCTGCCTTGTTTTTCCTTCAGGTCTAGAAATACCTGGGGCAGGTTGGGATGAGCATGGTTAAAGGCAAGAAAAGGAGGAGGCAGTCAGGAGGAGAACACCTCACACATCGACTCTGACTTAGAGAAACCCTGTCGGACAGAATAGAACTGCTCCTTAGGGCTTTTGAGAATGTAAATCCTTGTAGAGCAGAAAACCTCATCTCTCTCCTGAAGAATGACTGGTAGGTTTGAACCACTGACCTCAAGCTTAGTAGCCCAATGCTTAACTCAAAGCACCACCAGGACACCTTGCAGTATGGGGAGGGAAGAGAACAGAGAGAGGAGAAAGGAGGCCGCTGCCTATAGGGATTTCCCTAGGCTGACCTAGAGCAGTACAGGTAATAAGTGTATGATGGGATGACTTCCCCTCCCCCCCCAAAAAAAATACAAAATGGAAAGAAGCTCTGCTGGGCATAGATTTCGTAGTATGTACTGTTCCTGCTAGGTGAGCACTGAGCAACTCGCTGGGTTAGTGCACCCAGGGACATTACTTGAGAAGGTTCTCTCTGGTCACAGTGAATTTTTTTTGTAAAACTGAACCTTGGGTTTTGTGATGGCCAGTGTTAGAGAACAGCATGCAGCTGTGAAATTTTGTTTCCTGCTCAGGGAAAATGTCGCAGAAGCCGTTGTGATGTTGAGCACAGCTTACAAGAACAGCACTGTGGGGGAAAACTCAAGGGTCCAAGTGTGGTTTTCTCATTTCAAAAAAAGGTGAAATGTCGATTGACGACAAACCTCTTTCTGGATGTCTGTCAACTTGCTGAATGGATGAAAATGTTGACTTGCAGTGCATTTGGAGTTCGTTCTACCAGGTCAGACTCTTAAACAAGTTTTCTAGTTAGAGGTTCTGAACAATTGTGCAACACTGTGTGACAAAAAAAAGGTCTGACTGGTGACAGACGGGACTGATTTTGCCACCACAATGTACTTGCTCACACAGCCATCTCAGTGTGCCAGTTTGGGGCAAAAAGTTGCACGTCTCTCTTGCCCCTGACTCACCCGACCTCGCTCTACATGACTTCTTTTTGTCTCTGAGGATAAAGAGGGGCACGAAAGAATGGTGATTTGATGAAGCAGAAGAGGAGAAGAAGAAAACAAGGGAAATGCTCTCAGCTACACAAACAGATGGGTCTGAAAAATGATTCCCAGAAGGGAATTGAAGATTTGACAAATGTTTTGAGTGTAATGGAGAGTATGTCGGATGGAGAGATAAGGTTGAACAGCAGAAACATGGATGAAGGGGAATAGCAAAGGGTGGAAGACATGAAAATAACAGTAATTTATAATTTATCAAGGGTTCACGAGGGTGGGAGTGTGGGGGAGGGAGGGGAAAAAAGAGGAACTGATGGCAAGGGCTCAAGTAGAAAGGAAATGTTTTGAAAGTGATGATGATAACATGTGTACAGATATACTTGACACAATGGATTCATGGATTGTTCTAAGAGCTGTGAGAGACCCCAGTAAAATGATTTATGGGAAAAAAATGATCCACAAATTCAAGAAGGAAGAGAATGTTTTGAAACTGATTATGGTAGCCAGTGTTCAATACTGCTTGATGTGATGGAACTGTGGAATGATATGATATCTATAAGAGCTCCCAATAAAATGGCTTTGAAAAAAAAGAAAGAAAGAAAGAAAACAACTCCAGGTTTGTGTGTGTAACCTCTTGAAAGACCAGTGAAGAACTTATAGGAAGTGGATAAACTATTTTTCTTTCTGAGAATCCCAGAATATTCCACGGAAGGTTTTGGTAGAAGACAGAACTGGCTTCACAGATTGTAACCTGAGCAGTTACACAAGGTCTTGTACAGAGGCCTTGTCACAAGTGCGCTCTCTGTGGGGTCAGACGTGGAGTTGCCCACAGCAGTGTTTAGTTCAAACCCACCAGCTGCTCCTCTGTGAAAGAGGACTCTGTTTTCTCCTCTAACCAAAGTCTCAGCATCCCGATTTAGATTCCCTCTGAGTGACAGCTGACTTGATGGCAGTGGCTCGGGGGGTGGGGGTGGGGGTGGTGAACCCGAATCTCTGATTGATGCAGATGGTTGACAGGTCCAGCTGCAGGTGAAAAGAGTGGAAATTCAAGTCCACCCAGAGTTGACTCAGAGTTGGCTTCCCATAGAGTCTCCAAAAGTCCCTACACAGCAACTCTCCTCTGACATGCATGGAGTCACTGTGAATCAGAGCGACTTCCATGGGAGTTAGTAACTATGGGTTTCATTTTGAAATTCAGATTCACTTTCTTTTGGAACCTGTGATTTGGAGAGGAAGTCTGCTGGGACACAGATCATGTGCATAAGTACAGAGATTACTTTCAATATGAGAGCTTTCCAGAACTTGCTGCCCTGTTCAACGTATACTGTTCACAATGTCCCATGAGCACACAAAGTTCTGGCAATCCCAAACTGGTGGGTTTGAACCACAGACCTCAGACAACTACAAGGTAAGTGTACCATATCTATAATTTAGTAAGAGTGTTGAAAGGCCCAAGAGGCCACACTTTTTGGTAGAAAACTAGTTTCCAGAACTTCATTTAGAATGTCCAAGAAGACAGTGGAATTCTATGATCCAGGAATGACCAATGACTGCTCTCCTGGCCTTTCTTCCCAGAGTTCCCTCTCTGTAGAGTCAACCACTTACGCTGAACAAGATGAATAGAAGTAACCCAGGCAACTCGCAGCTACTTTTCTGTTCTATGGTTTCTTGTTGGTAGTGTTAGGTGCCCTTTGCACAACAGAACCAAACACTGCCTGGTCCCGCACCATCCTCAAATCTGTTCCTTTGCTGGAGCCCATGGTTTCAACCACTGTGTCATTTCTCCTTACTCATAATAAATAAAAAGTGGAGTGTGGTGCATCTATGCCAAATATACCCCCTTAGCCATCCTTTAAGCCAGGAAGTAACCTCAGTTTCACGATTCAACCTTTCAACCAAGCAGTTTCTAGACTTAAAAGGTGAACAATAACACCCAGGAGATACTCTCTTTTCAGAACAATAAACGGTGAGATCAAAAGAGCAGCATTTCACCAGGGACAAAGATTAGAAGGCAAAGCAATGGAAGCCATAAACCCAGACAGGAAGCGGCAAGAGTGGTGTTACATTGTGGGTATTTCAATTAATGTCAGGAAATAAAATGTGTATAAATCGTTGACTTGAAAAACCAACCTGCTGTGTAAACTTTCACCCAAATCACAATAGAAAGTGGCTTTTTTAAAAAGTGAAATATAAATGGGGCTGAGCCCCGGTGGCGTAGTGGTTGTGCGCGGGACTGCGGCCCACTGGGACGAAGGTTCAATTCCAGCAGTGGGGCTGGGCCTCCTACTCCCACCACCGGAGAGCAGTGATGCCCCCCCCCCCAAAAAAAAAGTGAAATACAAATGATTGAATTCATTTTGTGCAACATCTCAACTCTTCCAGTAAGCATGAAAAGCATCTGTGTGTGTGATGTATGAAATATGACTTCTGCAATATCAGAGATTCTTCATATGGGTTCAATGCTCTTACATTTGTATTTTAAACTGGTACTGCTCAGTATAAAGAGGAACAGTAAGCTTCATACCAATATTCCAAATTGTTTAACTTTTTTTTTCCTTTTTAGTTATGTCAGGGAGGTATCTGTGAGTCCCATGTACTTTACAATATATATTCTGTAACTTTTTCTTGTGAGTTAGGTGAAGATTTACAGAACGGACCATCAAGTTTACATTCAATCATGGATACACACTTTGTTTAGACTCACCTGTTGTGCTCCCCTCGGTGTGTGATTGCATAGCTCCCTCCCTCCCTATGTCTCCTTTTTCTATTCCTTCCCCTTTCCTATGCTCTGAAAGGTGGTCCTTGGGTAGATGCCGCCATGTTGATTTAAGATGGTCGATCATTCAACCACAGAGGTGAGTTCAATTCCAGACCTGAAGAGCCACGAAGGGTCATTGTCTCAGAGGTTCCGCCTGTCTCTCTCAGTAACCCTCGTCTCTTTGATGATGTTGAGTTTGTATTCTACATATCTTTCGCACTCTATCCAGGACCTTCTAATGTGATCCTTTTCAGAGCACGTGACAGTGATCATGATAGAAAAACCACCTGTTGTTTCTGGTTCCAGGCTTGTGGAGGCTGAGGTGTGCATGGTCCACTGGAGGAGGGAGCCAATCAGACTCAAAACCAACTTCACCCCTGAGTCCATTCTGACTCATCTCTTTCAATTTCCATCACTTCTCTTCCCTCTGGACAGGAGACGAGAACAGTCTCACCTGCTGTGGCCCTTTAAGACCCTTGTTGCTACTCATCTAAGTCGGATGTAGGATATTGTCTTTGTTAACAGTGTTCTCACAGACCTTGAGGTGAAGGTCAGAAACCATGGCTCTGATGCCTCAGGCCCATCAACTCCCTCCCTCGAAGAGTTTGGTTATGTTAGAAGGACTCACAATTCTACCTCCTGTGTGCTCCCCCACATTCACTCCTGTCTTTGCAGCAAAGGTACATGTACATATTCATGATCTGAGTTTATTTTTCTTTGTCATTGTTGCTCGTTGCCATTCGGTCCACTCCAACCCCGGTGACCTTAGGTAACAGAACAAAATGCTGCCTGGTTTCTGTCATCTTCACGCTTGTTGTTATGTTTGAGTGCATTATGCGTATGCCAGCCTTTGGGGCTCATTTCTCGAGATTCTAGCTGACACAAGCCTGTAAGATTGTCACTGGCTAATTCTTAGATGCCTCATCTTTGCTCCCTAATCTGTCTTCATCTAGAAGTGTCGAGGAAACCTGCTGACCGTGGGGTCCTTCCTGGTATTTGAAAGGCACTGCCATACCTTCCAGGATCATAGCAGCATACAGGACGACAAATGAATAGACAAAGGCTGCTTTTTTTTTTTTTTTTTTTTTAGCATGAAATTCTTTTGCAAATAAAAACCCAATCGTAGCCAGGTGAGAGATAGAAGAAGAAAGAAAAAAGCTGCATAGGTGATGTCTGTCAGGGAACTTCCTGTTGCATTTTAAGCCAGCGGCCTAAAACGCTGTAGCCAGGTCTGAAGGGAGGTGTGTGTACTTGTGGCGCTGGGGACACCAGGGTGGGGCTGGAACTGGAGCATGGATCTAATTATAATTTTCCAAATGCCTCTAATCCTGTTGGCAGATCATGCTTTTTTTTTTTAATTAAATTTTTAAATTAATTTTTTTCTTTTTGAAAAATTCTTCCTTAACATTATTTGCTACGGTCTTCTCCTCACAGCCCTTCATCCCTGTGACCGTCTGAGCTATGGGCCCATGTTTCACAGGAATCACCACCTCCGGAGACTTGCTCGGTCTTGGCACCACCTCCCAGGACCCGCTCCTGACCTCCTCTCTTCTCCCCCACTGAGCTCTGAAGCTTGTTCTTCTGCAGTCCATTAAAGGTATTTTATAATAATCTCTAAACTTATAATACCAAAAACGTAAACATAGATGATGTAAAACTATTTCTTTAAAACATCTGTGTCACTTCCCCTGCCCCCAAAGTTCTAAAACCTACAACCATTTGGGGTGTCATTAATCATCCTTTATTTATATATTTATAACTCTCTGGGATTTACTGATCTCAAAGCTGTAATACTTTTTACAACTCTAAGTGGAAGCCGGGCCCTGCATTTGATTTGTTAGTTTTCTCTTCTGTTGTTAATTTATTGGTATGTTCTGCATCTTTTACAAAATCTACACCTTGAAAAACAAGGCGTGACAATTTTGCTCCATAAGAACGTTAAAGCTTAAGAAACGGCTGGATGTGTTTCATTCATATCCTTTATTATTCATTTGACTTACAAAGTATAGAGGCATGGAAATTGCCTGTCAGTTTTACTACTGAAAGCTCCAGCTCTCTTACTTAAGATTAAAGTCATTCTTTTTATAATCATTCACTTTTCTCCAAGAAAATTCTCTGTGTGGGGGGCGAAAAAATCTTCAGTGGTGAAGGATTCTACGTGGGCTTCAACCCTTTAACCTAGATTATGGTAGGATGTTAAGTCAGGAAATGACATATCGGGACAGGAATCTGCTCTGCTCCCTCCCAAGTCTATTTTAAAGCACTTTACATTTTAAATATAGCAATAAAATATCAGCCTCGAAATGTCTGATAAGAATAAAACCAATAGATCCAAATCCAATCTAAATCTGACACTGCCAGGAACAAGAATTCACATTGGTAAGTCAAGACTCATTTATGGGGCCATAAATGGGTGGGCCAGCTATAATTTGGGTATTAAACTTGTAAAATATATTGATGGTATGTAAGAGCTAAATAAATAATTTACTACAAGAAAATTGGAAATCTTTCCATGGCACTTAATTGACCAGTTGGTCTCCCAGATTCTTGATGTCTCCCTGCTTTGCATTGGTATATTTTCCACAGACTAGATTTTTATTCTATTTTTTTTCCCCTGGGGGCGTTTAATTCCCCCCTGCGAGTGAATGATCACAAGTTAGTGCGTTTCTGAAAACACACACACAGCTTCCATTTAAAATCCTGCCAATCCATTACGTGCCTTTGACAACTTCATTTACTTTTTAGGAGGATAAACGCGCCGCGTACTCTGTGGTACCTTTCTAGGTACTTCGAGAATTAAGACAATTTTCTCCTGAGGCCCCTCCTCCCACCGAAAGCTTCCTCAAGAGCCTACCTTAGACTCCAGTTCCCAACCCAGAAGGGCAGAGATTTCCGTGAAATGCCTTAAAGCATGCACTGAGTCTTTTTGTTCCGTTCTTTGGGAAGCCGCTGAATTGAGCACAGTTGCGTTAGAGGGTTCTGTGATTTCTCCCCTCACCGCTCCACCCCCCCGCCCCAGTCCAGAGAAATTATAAGCAATTTGTACATAATTCTCTCTCGTTTGTTTGTTCGGGGTCGCGCTGGCTGTATTCCTGATGTTGGGTGTGGAAAGGGGATGGGAGGATGAGCAGCTTGACCACTTTGCTGCCGTTGGGTGAGACTGTCCTCCGCTACTGACTCCGCTCGGTGTCCACAGCCAAGGGCTGGGCTCACGGGTCTCCGCCAGGCTTCTCTGGGGATGTCCACCTAGCAGCCACATTCTCATCGAGCTGGCGGGGTCACGGGGTTGTGGAGAACAGCACAGCTGCTGGGAGTCCAGTCCTTCAGGGTGGAAGGCAAAATTGTTTGGGCATGAAGAATTGTTTTTAACCGGAGGAGTAAGATCTCTTGGAAGAGTGAGGAGAAGACAAGATTCTGTAAATAAAATCGTTTATTGGTGTCTGTTCCAGAGTCAGACTTGTCTTGCCAGAGTCCAATCTGGATCGCTTTTGCCAGGATCCTTGACTGATCTCCAAGCCATGATCCCCTTTTCTGTAAAATCAAAGAAATAAAGCTAAACTCTCTGCCATCGTGTTGGCCCTGACTCAGAGCAATCTGATTGGACAGGGTAGAACTGCCCCCTGTGAGTTTCTGGGACGAACTCGTTAGAGAAGTAGAAAACCTTGTCTGTCTCCAGCTGAGCAACTCGTGGTCTCAAACTGCTGACCTTGAGGTGAGCATCCCAAACTCAGAACCACTATGCCACTCAGGGTCCTCGTCCTTTTCTATAACGAGAGGGTTCATTCTTATGCCTATCTTATTGAGATGATGTAGAGATTAAATGCAAAATTGAATATAAAACATTTAGCATAATTCCTGGCCCATGGTAATTTCTTAATAAATACTAGCAATAATAACTATTTATGAGCAGTTCCCAGAGAAGAAGGATGTTTGAAGACAGATACTCTTCTGAGTTCTCACACTGCCCCTTCCTGAGTCTAGTGTTCATTAGAGATATATATCTTCTGATGTGTTTTCATTTATAGAATATTTTAGAAAAGTGCAAATTAAGTTTTCTTATGAATTACACATAGATAATAATGGCTAGCATTTTAATATATTTATACACATACACAGATAGACACAAATAAATCAGGTCCTACTTATATCTCCAGTTTTTTGGTGTTGTTGTTGTTTTTGGGGGGGGCATCACTGCGCTCTGGTGGTGGGAGTAGGAGGCCCAGCCTTTGCTCCTGTGAAGCCACTGCTGGAATTGAACTTCCATCCCAGTGGGCCACAGTCCTGCGCACAACCACTACGCCACCAAGGCTCAACCTCAGTTGTTTTGTTTTTTTATCTCCAGTTTTATATATTGTTTATTTCCCCCACTTACTGCTAGATTGTGAATATCACATCATGTCATTAAACAGTTTCTAAAAATGGTAAACATTTTCACAGCTTATTTAAATAGTCAGCAGATGTTTCATAATTTATGTGATTTTCTATTTCTTAGATTTTTTGCATTGTTTTCAGTCTTCCGTAATTATGAATTATGTTGTTGTGACTAACTCTAGTTCTTTTTTTTTTTTTTTTGGTGGCATCACTGCCTTGATGGAAGTAGGAACTAACTCTAGTTCTTTGCACATTTCATTATAATATCTTATTTTGTCTTCTTGAGCTGCCCTTTATAGTTTTCTGCTCACCTTTTTGGCTTCATTATTTCTTCCATTCGCCTAAGCTACTCTACAATTGAAAACAACTTTCAGAATCTTTTCTGACATCTACTTTGACTTCAACTTTCTTGCCTTATGCATGACCTCCTTTCTTCATGAGTGATGTTCTTGATGTCACCTCACAGCTCATCGGGTCTTCTGTCAAGAATGTTCATTGTGTCAAGTCTGTTCTGAGTTGTCCGTGAAATTCAGGTGGGATACTCGAGGTTGTATTTTGGCTCTCATGCATTTGTTTAAATTTCTATAGCTTCAACCTGACGTTACAAATGAGCAATTGATGGTCAATTTCACAGTCCCACTGCTGACTTAGTTCCAGCTGCTGATATTGATCTTCTCCGTTGTTCTTTCTCACAGATGTAGTCAATTTGATTGCTGTGTTTTCCATCTGGAGAATTCCATGCACAGAGTTTCCCTTTGTGTTGTCGAAAAAGGTATTTGCAATAAAGGCATCATTATTCTTGTAAAGTTCTGTATGTGATCTCCAGCTTGTTTCTATCAACAAGAACATATTTTCCAACTGTTGTTCCTTCTTCCGCATTTACAACTTTTGCCAAAATTATCAATGCATGCTTGATCAATTTTAGACTAAAGACCTTGGTAGAATTTTTAAAATTTCTGCCTGACTAGCTTTAGTGTTTGGTTCATAAATTTGCATAATAGTTATATTGCCTGATTTCCTTTTATATGGATAGATATTACTCTACCGGACAGCATTATACTTTAACATAGTTCTTGAAATGCCCTTTTTGATGAAGAATGTGATGCCATTTCTCTTGAATTTGTCATGTCTGGCATGGTAAACTACATGATCTTCTGATTAAAAATGGCCAATACCAGTCTATTTTAGCTCACTAACACTTAGAATATAATGTTTATGCATTCCATTTCTATTTTTTGGGGGGGGGGGCATCACTGCTCTCCGGTGGTGGGAGTAGGAGGCCCAGCCCCACTGCTGGAACTGAACCTCTGTCCCAGTGGGCCGCAGTCCCGCGCACAACCACTACACCACCGGGGCTCAGCCCTCCATTTCAATTTTTACAGCTTCCAATTTGCTTGAACGTATATTTCAAACATGCTTCACCATTTCTTATCACTTTGCATCATGACCCATCAGCAAACAAAGGTCTCAAAGGTTTTACTTCATCCATGTCATCATGGGACATAATTTAAGAAGGCAGCTCTTCGTCAATGACATTTTGAATACCTTCTGACCTAAGGGGTTCATCTTCTGGCATTATCTCTGACAATGTTTTACTTCTATTTATACCTGTCTCAGAACTATAATAAAATGTGCAAAAAACCTTTAGAGTTAGAAAACAAAACAAAAAAAAAGAATTCAATAAAAATTCAAGCCTCGAGTTGCAACATTGAAAGATTCTATTAGCAAAATATTGAATGATACATAAAATATTGAAAGAAGATTGATGGAATATGCTGTTACTGCACCAAAAAGCACCAGGTGACATTCAACCATATATATATATATATATATATATATATATGTACTTTAATTTTTTTGTGAGGGTTTGATACTTTTGTTTTGTTTTGTTTTGTGGGTATCACTGCCTCTGGTGGTCATGGGCACTATCCAGTGCCGCTCCTGAGAGCCGCCGCTGGATTTGAACCGCCAAGTCCGAAGACTGCAGTTCCGCACTCAACCACTTATGCCACTGGGGTTCAGCCCGACATTCAACCATTTCAAGAGGTAGCACATGAGCAAGAATCAATGACAGTGAAGGAAAAGTTCAAGCTACAAAGGTTTTTGCCACACCAAGGCTCTAGGAATTGGCAAATTGCCTACCCATTGAAATGTTTTAACAAGCTGATAAAGTGCTGGAAGTACTCATTCATTCGTGCCAGGAAATCTGGAAGACAGCTACTTGGCAACTATCTGGAAGAGATCCATATTTGTACCATTCCAAACAAAGACGACACAAAAGAATGCTCAAATTATAGAACAATGTCACTGATATCACATGCAAGTCAAATGTTGCTGAAGATCATCCAAGAGGGGTTGCAGACGTACATTGACAGGGAGCTCTCAGATAAGCTGGATTATATGAAGAAGAATGTGGCATCAGGATTGGAGGAGGGCTTACCAGCATCCTGCAATACGCAGATAATAGAACCCTGTTTGTTGACAGTGAGGAGGACTTGCTGTAGAAGATCAAAGATTGCGACATTCAGTCTCGCTCCCATACTTCTTCCCTGGGTGGCTGTGAGCTGGAAGGAGCACAAGCATGTGCCATTCTGAGTCAGAATTGACTCCAAAGCAATGGGTTTGTACAGAGTTCTTCAAAGCACTTTCCGCTTCCTGACCCTCACTGCGGTTTCCAGCATCAGCAAGCCTTGCAAATGTATCTGAGAAGGAAATATGAGGGCGGGACTGAATCCTAGTCAGGCCCATTTCTTCCCCAAGATCAAGCCTGTGACTGCTTCCTGCCCCCCTGCTAAGCTGGACCAGTGGGGGTGGATGGGGGAAGGGGGTGTTTGATGGTTTTACTGGTCTTCAGTAATCATACAGATTAACAGCTGCATGTTCAGTAGCTTGGGGCCTCCCTTACATGGAGAGGGCTGGGGCCGTACATTCCACAGGCGACTGAAAATGCCCCTGCCTTTGGCTCCTCATTATGAGAATGTTGCATGGCTCTGAGCAAGACAACCCAGAAAGCCATGGTTTTGATGTCTTTTGTTTCATGCAGCCCATAAAAAAGGCCGCCCTGCTTCCCTGGGCGCCTTTGGTTTGGGCAGATGGTCCCTCTACTGTTACAGCCCTTAATTTTCCCTCTCACCCACCCTCATCAAGTTACCTGCAGCCCAGTATCTTGCATCTCATATATCGCTTTATAGTGGCCTCTGGCACTCTCAAGGTGCGCGATCCCACCCACCCGATTTGATACCAAACTCTGGAAAGCATTGTCTCTGCTGGATAATTTTTCTAGAACCATACCCGGTTCACTTTGATAGGATAGCCTGCTCTGATCTCTCCTCCATGACGCAGCTGCCCCCGGAGTTTGTGGTACCCGTTTCTTTTCTGCTTTTGAGGTGCTATCAGGGAATAAAGTAGAAATCTAAATCTCCTGTTGGTTGGGAAGCAAGAACTGGGTCCCCGAGGTGGAATGGTTGATGAGGTCTTTGATTCTTTTTCATTCTGATTAAGCCCCTGGGGACTCGTAGCCCAAACATGAAGGATAAATGGATTTTAAATTAGTTCTTAGGATCCCAAAACTCTGGCTTCAAGTACAAAGAGGTTAATAGTCTTCTGGGCATTTTAACTTGCATCTCAGTTTTACAGCTTTGGGTCCTCATGCGAGCTTCTCTTTGGCCAGGGTTGGTAGCAAAGTAAATCCAGGATGCACAGAAATGGTTTTAAGGAAGGCAGGTCATCTACAAAGATAGTATGCAAGCATTCAGTTGGGGTCACTGATATACCTGAAGCCCATTTCTTTGCCTACAATCGTGTCAGAAGGTACTCCACCAGCCTCACCTAGAATCACAGGGGTGACTTGGCAAATGACATTCCTCTCTATTCTGATATCTGCACCTTGGGCTCCTGGCCTGTGTTTAATGGTGGTGTGTTCATGTCAGAAAGTTTTATTTCTCTGGTGGAAGGCAGGTTGTTCTCCCAAAACCTCCAAAAGCCCGCTGGCTCAGCACATTCCACTCCTTGGCACAAGGCACTGGAGGGTTCTATGAAAGAGCCTATTGGCTGGGGTTTGAAAGACTCGCTTTGAAAGGTGGAGGGGCTACTAACGCAAGAGGTGTCTCTGTTCCATGATAGGTCCTGGGTAACTGTTATCACTCTGCCACTGTCCTCTGGGCTATGTGGGCAGCAGTGGGTAAGAGGGTGGCAGTTTGGGGTAGGTTCAGAAAACAAAACTGACCCCATCCAAGTAAGAGTGCTGAGCAGGGGGCCTGTGTGGAGGCAAACAAAGACTGAGTATTGCTGTTGGATCTGTGAATGTGATCAGTCCCTGCTCCAGGATATGGAGGAGATGGAACAGGATGCAATCACTATCCAGCTGCCCGGCACATGAGCCACCTTGGTCAGGATTAGCAGAGCACCTAGTACTGTTCCTGGTTTCCAGCTCACACACCTGGGGCTGATTCCCAGCAAAAAGTCTTTACACATGTCTCTGCTATTGTTGGATGGCTCAAACGAGTTCTCTCAATTTTACACTTATGCTTGAGTCCTGAGGGCGTCTTCAAAGCAAACAACCAAGCCAATGGAAATAGCAGCTAGAACGGAATCTTTTGGGCCAGTTAAGTTCAAGGCAGTGAGGTTAGTTCGGAGGGTATATGCCTTTTTTTTCTTCTTTCATTTCAAAAGGGTAATTATGATAGCTTTTCTTGAAAGGCCCATGGGAAACTTATTTAAGAATGCTGACAACTGCATCAATGAGGGGGGGAAAGGCAAGAAAGTTGGGTCCAGAAAAAATGTCCCATCACGACAACGCACTTGCCCCTTCTTGGGGAGTCATAATGGTCATCCTAGAAGAATGTTGCTGGGAAAATTTACTCCATTCACCTTATATCCCTGGTGTTCCTTTGGACTTCTTTTTGTTTCCAAAATTCAATTTTCAAGAAACACAATTTTAGTCTCAAGGGATGTCAGAGCTATACTTGAGATAAGGTATACATCAGGTGGGGCAGAATTCTGCGGAGAAGGATTAGAGCCCAGTTGGAATCAGGAGCGTAGACCTAGATGGAGGATATGGTGAGGAACAGTAGTTTCACATTTTGAGATTTCTATTGAACCAATTAAGAAATTATTTATAGTCATACCTTGTGACATGTACCAAAGCCATTAGCCGAAGTGGGCTGTCAGGATTTCTTAGTGGTCAAGGTGAAGTGGTACATGAAGAGTTCTTTTCATTTGTCCTTTTTCCTTATGATATTGTATTAGCCATTCTTTACATTTAATCACGTGAGAATCAAGAACAGACTGTGATTGCGGACAATCTACTGAACTTCCAGGATCCACCTTTGAGTTGGCTCACCTCTGCTATGGAGCCTAACATGGGAGGATCCTGGATCCCTGGCCATTGGCCACCCTCCCATTACCATTCTCTACAAACTCAAATTGATTTCATTTCCACCTCTCTTCACAGATACGAGCAACCCTCCGAACGGAGACTCTCTGAGGGAACCCTACAGATGTGTCTCATTCTATTCCCCCATCTGTCCTATTTGTGTGCTTTGATGGCTTGCATGGTGTGATGGAGTGGAAGCTGTGTCATCCACTTTTCTAATACCAAAAGGATTCCCCATGGCAGATAGATTTCAACAGAGGTGAGAGACTAAGACGAAAGACCTAGAGATCTGCTTCAGAAAATTAAGCACTCGGAATGCAACGAATCACAACAAAACATTGTCCCACAGGGTTCTGGAAGATGTGCCTCACAGGTGGGAAGATGCTCAGAGGCCACAGTAGCAGTCACAGCAGACACCAGTGCACCAACGGTCAGGAAGGAGGCGCAAGATGGGGCAACGTTGCTTTCCGAGGTACGCGGTATCGTCGTGGGGCAGTGCTGACTTAATACTAACTAATAACCACAGCGTGTATCTAATTTTTTCAAAATGAAAAATAAAGGTTGGGATTAGTAAGCCCCAAGGCATGCCTCCCCCTCCCCCTCCCCCATTGCTGGTACATTCACGTTGGAAATAGATGGAAATAAAATGGGAAGAAACAAAATGCATTATATAGCCCAGAGCATTTATGGTCCATTTGACCTCAAATCCCCAAACCCATTGAAGATGACCTTTAAATCTCACAGTATCTGGAGAGTCTGCCAGTGCGGACTGCAGATAAAGAACTGCATTATCTCTTTGACCTAAGTTTTCTTCTTTTAAATATGGTCTTCTTGATAAATGATTTCCTGTTTACCACTTTCTTTTCTCTATCAGGTATAACCTTGAAACTTGATTTGCTACCCACCCAGCAGGACTGATTTGCAACCTGACTAGATGGAGGGGGCGTGCGGTGGGGCAGAAAGACATGTAGGCCCAGAGCACCTTCACTTCCCCACCTCAGTGGAAAAGGGCAAGGCTGGGGAAGGGAGGCCTCTCGGGCATCACTCAAAGTGAGGGCGTGGTGTGTGTACCTTCTCATACAAAAAGCAGTGCCCCATCATCCCAGATGGTGCAGTCACACCTGGAGGACACAGCTGGACAAAGTGGCGGGGGTGGGGTGGGGTGGGGGTTTCCGTGCTTCCAGGAAGAACACAGAACAATGGCAAGTGTATATATCAGTTGTTTAGAGGCAAAGCCCACACAAGTTCAATCAAGTTGATTCTGATGCTCAGAGACCCCAGGTGTGTCCGAGCCGAATAGTAAGCCATAATTAAAAAAAAAAAAAAAGTCATCAGATGATTCTTCCAGGCGAGCTTTGAGTGGCCTTAAATTTCCAATGTTGACTAGCACATTCACCATTTGTATGATCCAAACTCAAAATCTCACTGCCCTGCATCAAGTGGATCCCAACACATGGTGACCTTCGTGTAGGGTAAAGCTGTCCCAGGGGTTCCGGCGATGATAAGTCTTTCCAGGAGTAGAAAGCCTCCTCAGTGTCCCCCAGAGCAGCTGGTGGTTTGAGCTGCTGACCTGGCAGATCGCAGCCCAGTGAGTAACCATTATCCTACTAGGGCTTCTTATTGCATCACCCAGGACCCCTCAAACCAGCAGTGAGCTAGCAGAAATGTCACTCAAGTGGTAAGGGGTATCAATTTTTTTTTTTTTTTTTAGAGAAAGGATGAATTTGGTTGCATGTTTTTAGTGCATCTTTGGTCAAAAGAGTGCAGTATGCAACGCTTGCCCCAGGCAGGCCAAATGCCTCTTCGGTCACACCCTGCCTCTCCCTGGGCTTCCCACAGCCTCTCTCACAGGAAACTTCCACACGTTCCTCTCCAGCGAGAAGAACATGGCCCCACCTTACGCTCTGACTTCTGCCAGACAGTCAAGGGGCCCTATTGCTCTGCGCCCCGGTTTCTTCCATATGCCCTAGCAATAGTAATTCTTACACAGTCGTTAGGGTGCTTCCCTTGGCAAGGAGGAGAAAATCCAAGGCAACTCGGCATGATGTTGACTGATTCCCAGAACAAGAAGGCTGGTGAGAGGGTGGGTTTGGGTCACACTGAGCGCAGTGGCAGCTCACACCATTTCCCAGGGTGTCAACCTCATCCCCTGGCTGATACTGAAGGAGGGGAAGGAATTTCCAGCTGCCGGATGTGGATGTATGGAAGCCCCCAGAGGAGAGAGCGGAGGCTGCCTCTGGAATCTTTCCTAGAAAAACACGGAAAGCCAGAAATTTCCCAGCAGCCCTTGGAAAAGGACTTTTCTTGCAGATTGAGTCATGTGGCTCTCTTCCACTGGTGAAGGGGTGGGATGGGCCCCACAATTGGGCCCACTCTGGTGCTGGGGTGGTAGGTAAGTTTCTCTGAGGGCACAGAGGGTCAAAAGGCAAGTGGGAGGGGGGATGCTGGAGTGGGGGGCAGTTGAACTACTGTTGGCATGGGAGCCGTGACAGAACTCTCACCTTCCCTGGGGAGACCTAGGTTGGGTTCCTACTCTTACGCCTCAGGTGCAGCCACTTCCCCCTCATCAGTGAAGGCTCGTGTGGCTAGGAGGCTGGTTTCAGGGGAGCTTGCCGACTAAGATGGACTAGGAGGGCTGGCGAAGTGAGTTACTTCCCCAAATCAGCCAGTGACAATCTAATGGAGGAATCCTGTTGTGCCTGGGCTCGTGGGGTAGGACAATTTGCTCTGCGGTCCACTGCTTGCGCCAAACACAGCAGCTCACAGCCACTTTCTCTGCAGGATAAAGGTGAGGTTTTCTGCTCCCTCAAAGAGTTAGTCTTGGAAGCCCACAGGGGTAGTTCTGCTCTGTCCGAGAGGGTCGCCAGGAGTCCGAGTGGGCTGGATGGCAGGGAGTTTGGTCCGGGTAAGAACAGCAGCGGTCACCATTGGAAAAGGGGTGGTTAAGCAGCATTCGACATGGTTTAGTTCTTGGGCTTCTCTGGGCTGAGGCCCAAAATTAAAAGGAGAAACTATGAAAACACGCGTTGGAGCCTGTGGATCATTAAACTAATAAAAGGGACGATTGAAAAACGAATTCTGGCAGGCCTCGGATGATTGTGTTGAAAGTAATAGCCATGCTTATAGATTTTTGGCCCACAGAAGCCCTCGTCTCTAGGGTCTGGTGACCCAATAGACAGATACTAGTCTATTGTACCGGACAGAGTGGGCTTCCAGGGCCTGACCGTCAAAGCACATTAATCACACAAGGTCAGCCTCATCTCACTTGGCATTTGCGGGCCATGACCACACCCAGACACAAGAGCTGGAAGAGCCGTACCTTTATAGAAGAGCAGGGGCCCTGGTGGTGGAGTGAGCTGCGACCCACATGGTTGGTAGTTTGAAATCACCAGCGGCTCTATGGGAGAAGAACTGGTCTTTCTGCTCCTAGAAGTTCGTTACAATGTAGTCACCAGTGACTTGGTGGCACTGAGGGTTTTTTTGTCCCTATTTTCCAGAATAATCAGCAGCATCAATGATGCTGTTGGACAAGGACGATGTGATGTACTCGACCAACAGCCAGAGAGGTAGAAGCCGCTTGAGGCCGAAAGGACACACTTCCTCCAGAAGTCTAGTGCAAAACCACTCCCAAAGAGCGACTTTGGACTCAGAGTGGCGCTGGAGGCAAGAACAGAACTGCATCTCTGGGTTCCTGATCCTGTCTTTACAGGAGCAGACAACCTCGCCTTTTTCCCCGAGGAGCAGCTGATAGGTGCGTGTCCCCAACTTTGCAACTGGCAGTTCAAAAGCAACTCACTATGCTATAAGGGGTCTTAAGTCCAAGACTGAGGGTCTCAGGATCAAGATCACCAGAATCCATTTCCTCGGTCAGACACAGAGGGCTGAACCAGACCCTGGCAGTTTCTGATGCAGAGGTCCGAGGTGGAGCTTGAGCGATTGGCACGGCTAACAAGTTTCCAGGTGATGTTTAATGCTGCTGATCCAGTACTGTACTGACCTCACGGACAGCCATGGCTACTCTGGTCCCACTCAACCTATTCTCAATTCACTCCTTCCTCTCGTCAAAGTGTATTGGGCTAGCCATTCGTGCGGGTGTCCTGTTTTTATCCCATAGTCTGGAGCTCCTTGTGGGAGAGCGGGGTGGGGTTTGCCGTTTGCTAGCTATGAGAAATTTGAGTTGTTTGCCTCCATAAAGGAACAGTGGATCAGAAACCGCTGGGACATGGCCCAGCACTGTAAGCTTTACTCAGGCCTGTGGGGGAAGGGGTGGACTGGCAACCAACAGGTAGGCAGTTGTCTCCTTTTTGTTGTGCCCAGCAGCTGCCTCTTGAGGAAACACATGTGGCAGTCGGATTGCACACAGATCGCACCCTAGGAAACCCTATGAAGTTGTTCCCCCCTTCCCTGTAGAATTGCTGTGAGTTGGAGTCAGCATGATGACCCTGGGTGGGTGGGTGGGTGTGTGGCTGTTTGTAATGTGCCAGAGGAAAACCAAGTTCTCAGGGGGTGCTGCCTTCTCTGCACTGGAAATTCAACACTGGGGAGCACAAGGAAGTCTCAAATAAAAATCTCCTGAATTGCCCTGTCTACAATGGCTCTGGAGAACTTTAATTAATGGGCTCTTGTAAACCTAACAGGATTTCCTACTGGTGTGAATGCCTTAGGTAAAATGCTCAGCTGTTGATTAAAGAGTCAGCTAGTAGGGGGACAGAGCATCCTGGGGTAGAAAAAGACCTCACCAGGGTCCTCCCTTCTTCAGTCAACCCCCATACACCCTAGACTGCACCCCCTTTTTAAAAATCTTTCAGATGATCTTATAATCCCCCGCCAACTCCATCAGGAAAGTATTTTTTTTCTGCAATCAAAAATATAGATATTTTCTTGGTTGTGCTGTGCTGTGAGCAGCTTCTTTTCAGCTTTCAGACCTGGTACTTGGACCTTGTGCTGCTCTGATATGAAGCAACTGTCTGGGAACTCAGAGGAGCTTAGAATGGTTGCCAGTTCGCTAATGCCCAAACCTGGGCAAAATAGTTGAAGCTGATTGGCCCGAAAAGCTTGTCGTTGGTGGGCTTCATACAGAAACAAACAAGAAGGCGCTTGAGGCAGTATTTGGCAAATATGGATGACTTGTGGAGGCGTTCTTGATGAAAGACCATGAAATAAACCCAGAGGATTCATTGTGTCATCTTTGAAAATCCAGCAGATGAGAAAGATGCCACTCATGATATGAATGGAAACACCACCAAGCTGGAACAAGCCACTAAACCAACATTTGGAAGTGGTAGATGGGGACCTTTACCACCTCCAAGAAGCACAGGCCTACTGAGAGTTCTTAGAGATGGAAGAGGAGGAAGGCAGTAAAGGAACCAGGGGGCCCCTTTCACGTAGTGGTGTAAGTATGATGGTGGCCAGTCCATAGATTGTAGCATGCGTTCTTCTAAGGGACCACTTCCAGTAAAAAGAGGACTGCCATCACAAAGTGGAGGGCCTCATCCTAAAAGATCATCTCTTTCAGGACCAGTGGGCAGCACTGAATGGGAGCAAGTGTCCTTATATCATGAGGAAGAGATAGTAATAGTATGAAGAGATAGCAATATTATGAAGAGAAGACAGTTATGGAAACCCACTACAAATTCAACCCTTGCTATCTTATAGAGATGTTAATTTGTCCCCAAGAAATAATAGATATTCTACAAAAGGCCAGAGATTACCTAAATTCTCATGATCCAAGAGAATAGGTGCTGCCACCAAGAAATTGTAATTATAATCATTTCAGTTCATCTGATGACTATACAAAGTGGTATTCCCCCCCCCTCAAATTCCCACAAAGCAAAAGGGGGAAAAATGTCTGACTCTTATTGTTACTTTCTTTCTCTCCGTGTCGTGATCTCTCTATTGTTATAATAATAAATAATAATTATCGCTGCACAGCTGCCTGTTGAACCCTTGCTGTGAGTGTGTCAGAGGATTGATCACCCCCTGATAGTACATTTGTTGCCATCATATGGGCCTGAACTTTTATAGTATGCCGTTTTCCCCACCAGGTGATTATTGAACAGCTCCACATGAGTTAGTGCACCCAGTGGCATCACTTGGGAAGGTTTCTTTCTGGTCACAGTGAATTTTTTTGTAAAGGGAGTTTCACTCAAACCTCATTCTTTGCAACAGCCGATGAAAGAAAATGGCGTGTGGTTATGAAATTTTGTTTCCTGCTTGGGGAAAAAAAATCCTACAGAAATTGTGATGTTGAACAGCTTACAGGGACAGCACTATGGGAAAAACTAAAATATATAAGACGTTTGCTCAGTTCAAAAATGGTGAATTTCGATTGATGACAAACCTTGTTTTGGATGTCCATCAACTTCCTGAACAGAAGAAAATGTCCACAAAATTTGTGCTCAAAGACTGACAATGAACGTTTGAAGAGATAGGGAAGTTACCTGGACCATCCTGGAGCTTGGTTTGGCAAATTTTAACAGAAGATTTGGAAGTGAAAAAGGTCACTGTGAAATTTGTGCTTCAGTTTCTGACTGACCAGTAGTAAAAAGAACTTTGAGTGAAAACATGCCAAGCTTTGAAAGAACAGCTCTGAATTGACCCAGATTTTATTCCAAGGTCATCACTGGTGATGAGACATGGTGCTATTCTTTTTTTTTTTTTTTTGGGGGGGGGGGCATCACTGCTTTCCGGTGGTGGGAGTGGGAGACCCAGTCCCACTGCTGGAATCGAACCTCCATCCCAGTGGGCTGCAGTCCCGCGCACAACCACTATGCCACCAGGGCTCAGCCCCGTGGTGCTATTCTTATGACCCCAAAAGGGAAACGTCAATCAAGCCAGTGGAAGATTCCCACCCCCCAGTCTCCCGCCAAAACTCATCAAGTGAAATAAAAAATCGAGATGAAATTCATTATTTTGGGGGGTTTTGAAAATCATTTTATTAGGGGCTCATACAACTCTTACCACAGGCCATATATCCACCCATTGTGTCCAACACATTTGTACGTTGTCGGAGAAGACAGAACTTCTCCACAATGAGTATGCTCCAAAGATTAAGTAGGCTATTTACCAGCATTTGTTATGAAAGTTAGCTGTTCTCCCTGAAATTCCCTCTGTGTTGTCTAACTTTGAGCTAACTCCCCTGCTGTTAGGACAATGGCAGGTTTCCCTGGAAGCCTGTGGGCAGGACTCAAGCTATTGTCAATAGCCCTTAGCCTGATAGAAATGTTTACCCACCTTGGCAGGTTAGGGTCTGACCTCTTCACACATAGTCACGGAGCCACCCCTAAGACCACTCCCCTTATCACCTTATAGCCCTTAAAACAGCCCTCTCCTGTGACGTATGTCCTTGCCTGTAATTAGGGGCCTGGCTTGGCTCCAGAGGGTATATAGTGATGGGATATAGGACAGAAAAGAAGACTGCCTCACACAAAGCATGCCTCTCTCTGGCCTGCCTCTCTCAAACCTGCTTTGTACCAGCCTGTCATTATCCAGGCTGCCACACGCCTCTCTCTCCATCTCCATGCGGACCACCATACGGGGTGGAGGTGAGCATGTTACCCTGATGTGATGTATGTCTGACTCTTATTGTTACTTTCTTTCTCTCCGTGTCATGATCTCTCTATCGTTATTATAATAAATAATAATTATTGCTGCACAACTACCTGCTGAACCCTTGCTGTGAGTATATCAGAGGATTAATCACCCCCTGATAGTACATTTGTTGCCATCATAATTCTCAAAACATTTTCTTTCTACCTGAACCCTTGGTATCCGCTCCTCATCTTTCCCTCTCCCTCCCTCACCTTCCCTCTCTCATGAGCCCTTGATAATTTATAAATTATTATTACTTTTTGATATCTTACACTGACCTATGTATCCCTTCACTTTTCTGTTGCTCATCCCTTGGGAGGGGCTTATATGTAGATCACTGTGATCGGTTTTCTCTTTCTCCCCCACCTTCCCCTTCCCCTCCTGGCATGGCTACTCTCAATACTGGTTCTGAAGGGTTTATCTGTCCTGAATTCTCTGTGTTTCCAGCTCTTATCTGTACCCATGTACATGCTCTGGTTTATCTGGATTTGTAAGGTAGAACAGGGATCATAATAGTGGGGGTTAGTGGGAGGACGCATTAAAGAACTAGAGGAAAGTTTTATGTTTCAAAAGTTGTACCCTGACCGGCTCTTCTCTTCCTTGTGACCCTCTGTAAGGGCATTTCCCATTGTCTACAGATGGGCTTTGGGTCTCCAGTCTGCACTCCCCCTCATTCACATGGAGATGATATTTTGTTCTGCGTCTTTGATGCCTGATACCTAACTTCATCAATACCTTGTGATCACACAGGCATGTGGGCTCTGTTGCTTCTCAGCTATGGCTGCTTGTTTATCTTCAAGTCTTTAAGACCCCAGACACTGTTTCTGTTGATAGATCATCATTTCTTTTGGATGTGAGGAGGCTAGTGTATTTGGAGTTTGTTCCACCAGGTCAGACTGTTAATCTATTTAGAGATTCTGAAAAGATTGTGTAACAGTGTGTGACACAAAAGTCCCAATCTGTGATGGACGGGGGACTGGTTTTGCCACCACAACAAGGCACCTGTTCACACAACCATCTCAGTGCACCAGTTTTGGGCCCAAACCCGGTATCTTCTTTTGTCCCATGCACCTAAGTCACCTGACCTCACTCCATGCCATACTCACAGAGGGACATGAAGAACAATGATTTGACTATGTCGAAGAAGTAGAGAAAAATGAAAGGGAGGTGTCTGTCAGCCACCCAAACAGATGTATTTGAAAAATGTTTCCAAGAATGGAATTGCAGATTTGAAAAATGTAGTGAGTGTCACGGAGAATATGCTAAAGGCAATAGGGGTAGTTGCTAAATACATAGCTTTGAAAAAAAATTCCTATTTGGAGGGTACCCTCTCAGACATCCACTGTAGTGACAGAGATTGCTACGGTCATGAGCACTACTTTTCTAGCCATCAAAGTGGAAGCTCCTACCGAGAGTCCTCTGAGAGCTACAATAACTCACCCCGTGCTCCTCCTCCAGGCGGTCCCTCACCATCTGTGGTGGGAGAACGTCATTGTGAGGAAGTCAAGATAGTTCACTCAAGCAGCCCAAGTGATCTCTACACAAGTGGTCACGATTGGGTTGGCAGACAGGAGAAAGACCTATGGACCTCATCCATGTATCTCTGATAACAGTTCAAGCTGTGGAGGAAGCCGAGCTGAAAGAAGGGGAGGCAGAGAAGATATTAAAAGCAAGCAACATTGTGTTCCAAGATCCCTGTTTAAAGAAACAAACAAAATGTAGAACCAATTCTGCTGTAACTACTAGAGCACTATGACAGGGAGAAAAGAGTGTTCGTTTTTTTTTTTAAATCCCATTTAAGATCTTCATAATGTTTATGTTCTTGTGAGGAAAGAGTAACGCCTACTTAATTTGATCTGGTTTTACGGCTTTGCAAATATTAAAAATGTAAGACTTGGCTTGTGGACCCGTGTTGGGATTTTCTTAAGGATCCCTGAAGGCCAGTTCCCATGTGTTTCTTGCTAGTAAATAAGACAAGCAAGATGAAGCTCTGCCACCAACGACCAGCCATCCCTCAACTGAGAGAAGCTGGATGTTAGCAGGGTAGTTGAGTTTGCTACAACTCTTTAGGAGTTCAAGGTGCCTTCTAACTGGAACCTCAATGTTCTTAGGGTGAAACATCTGAAATCAGATGCTTATGTCAGAGAAGTGCTGTTTACAGAGTAAACATCCAAACAAAAGGCTTATGCTCACCAGTGTACTGCCTTTCCGACATTACTTTGGGAATTTCCAAGAGTTCTCACTTTCCCGCTTTTCCATTAAGACCACTTAAGTATGTGCTAAATAACTACAAAATATGAAATAAAAAGTTCAGCCCAAACCAAAAAACATAGAACAATATATCAATTCATATCTACTCTTTCCTCTTCTTAAAGAAAGCAAGCTTCTGTAAAAATCAGAGCTGAGTCTTCTTGGTCCTCCTTTGTTGGTTAAATTTTGTCTATCTACAGAAGAGCCCTTCTTCAATAAGTTTTCACTAAAGTGCTTTCAAAATTCCTAGTGGCTTTCTTTTGGAAGTTGATTCCAGTTGGAGTTTATTCAGCTTATTGAATGACTATATTGTTATCTTTCATACTAACAGAGTTTTCCTCCAACAATGGTCTGGTAATTTTCTCTAGGCTTGTCCCCCCTTTATGTTCTAGAATTCTGATCAACTGTATATTTTCCCTCTCCATTGAACCTACATAATTATAAGCTTTGTTAATTTAAAAAATTTTTCCCCCTGAATATTGCTCTAGAGTAGATTGGTACCGAGGGATTTGAATTCAGGTTAACTGATTTCCATCTTCCAGTGTTTCAGTTATACTACTTTGCCTTATCAATGCATTATCTATTTCTGAAATGTGAGTAATAATCTTATGGATTTGTATTTGTTGTTTTGGTATGGTTGCTAATTTTTCATTTATTTTGTCAGCTTACTTGTGTAATGTTTTCCTAAATTTGTTTTTTCCTTGGCGTTGTCGATCTTTCTCACAAACCACTGAAAGTACCTCAATATAATTTATAAAATTTTCTTTTCTATTGTTTCAATGTCATTTCTTCTACAAAAGAGTTTCTAGCTCTATTTGGGTCACTTGTTTGAGCCACTCTGTCCTGTTTTGTTTGTGCATGTGAACTGAACATTTCTGATTACTCCAAGACATTGCAATGCTGAATTTGTATTTCATTGGCGATTGTCTAATGGCCTATTCCTAGGCATTTATCCCTCATTTCTGGGTGGGGGTGGTAAAGCATGGCCGTGTGTATACAGTTCTCTGTTTGCTGCAGTGCAGTGGAAGACGGAGTTGGATGTTGAAGTTGGATGTTGATGTCACCGTCTCTTGGCCATCAATTGGTCTAGGAATGGGTAGTGGCTCACCGCCAGGGAGACTGGGTTAGGTTGTCAAGGTTGTTGTCTTCTACCGTGAGATCAGAAAAAGAAGGGAGGCAGAGAGAAAGAAGGAGAGAGGAGGGGAAATAAAGCAAACCACAGCAAAAAAGAAAACAGTTCAAGGATGATTTTAAAAATTGAGAAAACAAGCAAACAGCATCAAGAAAACAATAATTTAATAACTAAGAAAGAAAAAGGAAAATAGAAAACACGATATGATTGGTAGGCTGTATGTCAACGCGGCTGGGCCAGGGTTCTCAGTCGTTCGCAGTGATCGGCCATGATCACTGGCATGATGCAGTCAACTCCATGATAGGATCTAAGATCTCCAAGTCAATGCTGTTATCAGTTGTGGTGATAGTGCAGTTGTGGTGGAGTGCAGGCCCCGTGATCAGTCACAGCTGTGAATTGGGGAAGGTGGCCTGTTCCTTTGTAAGCATACCCCACAGGAACGCTGGCCACATCTGCTGGGTTTGGATGTTGAATCTTGTTCCTTGACCTCACACCAAAGAAACTGCCAATCTCAGGAGTCCTCAGTGGACTACCAACCGTGGTGTCATTGGGTGTTCCATTGACTCGCTGTGGTAGTTCTGCCTCCTAGGTCAACAGCTCCCAAAGATACACCCGTCAGGAGAAGCCTCCAGCTTCACATCTAATCCACGAACTTGAACTGGATTGAATTTATCCACTCGGACAGGTGAGTGAGCCATTGCTCTCAATACGAACGTCTTTCTTGATAGGCTTTGATAAGGACCACTGGTTCTGCTTCTCTAGAGAACCCAGGTGAATGCTCAAAGGAAGAGAAGAAAATGGAAAGAAAGAGGAAAAGAATCAGAACTACACAGGTGGAAAATGAAAGAAAAAGGGGAAAGAAAAGGAAAAAAATCTAAGAAACACAACAATGACAAAATACACTTTGCACGGACCTTGTCAGCCAAGTTCAATCAAACAGAAAAGTGCAGATGCTAAAGAGCGTGGGGAGAGATTGAAACCGTCAGATCAGTGCCGGAGTGACTAAATCTATACAACCACTGTGGAAAGTCACTCTTCAACTAACTGGGAGTTGAAATGTCATCCCCCTGCTGGGTGTATATCCTAAAGAAGTAAGAGCCATACCATGGGCAGACATAGACACACACACACGCTCACGTTCAGTAAAATACTGATCACAAGGCAAGAAGAGGGAAATTACCTAAATGCCCTTCAAGGGAAGGATGGCTTAAGAAACTCTGGCTCATACACACCACAGGCTACTGTGTACTGCTCAAAACCAGCGATGCAGCTGAGAAACACCTTATGGCCTGGATGGAACTGGAGACCACCCTGCTGAGTGAAATCACTCAATCAAAAAAGAGAAAGTATTATATGAGACCACTATTATAAGTGGAAAAAACGCACCCCAGACACATAAAAGATGTTTACTCCAAAGGGAGCAGACCTTAGAGACGGCCGAGGGTGGGAAGACATGAGAGAGAAGAGGTAGTGAAAACTAAACAGGAGCTAGGGGTCAAGTTTGGTATACTGCATGATAGTGACCCCTGAAAGGAATAAGAGCAGTTGAGGATCGGGTGAAGAGTAAACTTGTGGAGGGGCTGATTAATAATTTAAACTAGTGAATACAAAGTTGATGATTGAAACGGCAACCCCCACCTAAGTGACAGTTAAAAAAGGAGGAAATGAAGAGAAAAGAAATAAAGACAAGAAACTCAAAACCCCAACCTCACTGCCTTCCTGTCAGTGCTGACTTATAGTGGGTTTCTGAGACTGTCACTGCTCACAGGTGGCTGCAAAATGTCCAGTCTTTCTCCTGAGGAGCTGCTGGGGTTCTTCAGCTGCTGGCCATGCATCACCAGGACACTACCCGGGCTTCTTAAGAAAGAGAGGGAAGGGGGTGGGGAGTATGGAGAACTGAGAAAAGGAAGAAAGGAAGCAGAGAGAGAGAGAGAGAGAGAGAGAGAGTAAAACAAAGAAGGGAGGGGGAGGGATATCAAAGAAAGGAGAAAACTGGAGCTGACTTAAGTCCAGAGAGGGAAAAGAAATGTGGGGGAAGCAGGGTACTTGGGATGGGTCAGAGCCCTCTGACCTAAGCTGGTAATTTTTCATAATGCACATTAAGCTCTTCCTGATTTATCCACTTCAAACCATGATCTTTTGATTCTGCTATGAAAAATCAGGAACTCCACAAGACTTCTTGCCCTCCATCCCTTCCTGCCTTAGGATATTACTCCCTAAATTCCATCACAGTCATTAGTGTCATGATGTTATATATTTGCTTACTTGTTATCTTTCTCCCTTACTGGACTATAAAATATTTAAGGTGAAAAGCTTTGTCTGCTCTGTGTGAACTGGAAAAGGTGACACAACTACAGAATGAAAACAAGTATTTTAAGTATTTTAAGGGACTTTTGACAGAACTTCACCCATAATGATAGCGATACACCATAGGGTGGTAGCTGGGCTAGAATTTAATGCAACCCCTTGAAGCTTTTACTAAAACTCTAGGCTCCCTCAAAGCATTTCATACAAACTTTGCATTCTAATTTCAAAAGAGGATTTGCACTCACACAAGTAAACAATGTGGAAAATATTTCTTACTCATTCCCATTATGTGGTATCTACAATATGACATGGTATTTGAACATAATTCCACCATAATGTAGATTTTAAAAGGATCATCATCTCATACATTCAGAGTAAGCGTATGGCTCTTTACAGTTTTAATCTAAATTGTTTGACATATCTTGATTGAAGAAGTCAGAGAAGGAGAATCATTCCTTCTATAAGTTGGGAACCAAGGTCTTTAATAAGTGGCACACTCAAAGTCACTTAGAATGGCAAGAATTGATCCCAGGAAAGAACTGTCTCTTGGCAACCAGCTCAGTACTCCCTGAAGGGCACTTGGAAGGAAAGCTCAATCAATGGAAGGGTCAAATGTTTGCTTTCTCAAATGTCCATTTTGCATGTAATGGCTGATCTCTGTATACTTTGCAGGGTGTTCTTTTCTTGTTCATGAGATCCACGCTCCTTCTATGCAAATACTCATGCTCTTGGTAAGAAATTACCTCAATGAGTTTGTTGGCACTTATTAGAGTGTATGCGTTCAAAGAGAAATTATCGCAGGTAAAAGCTCTGTCCAATAAAATACTGCTGCATAGATTGCATAGTGATATATCTTGTCAGAGAGCCATACAAGATAAGCTCAGTATGGATCTTGCCAATTTCCAAGACCAGCCTTTGCAATCAGCTATTAAATATTTTTCTTGGCCCTCAGCTCTCACAAGGGGCCCTGTGGTACCTGGGGATGGAAGCATCCAGGTGTGGCCAGAGCCAGGGTCTCTGGCACTCCGGAAGGCTGTTTCTATCTGTTCGAGACATGCTTTAAATTCCAAGTTATCACACTGCAGACACTCATTCCTCCATCCAGAACCATGTTACTTTGTGTACGGTACATAATGAGTCTGAGGGAATATGACAGTTTCCCCATAGACAGGTAAGGAGGAGCAACCCAAATAAAAGCAGCGAATTGTCATTTCTCACTCACTCAACAGGGCGGCTCGTACACATCGTGTGCCAGAGTGCACAAGAGCTAGGTCGTTGGAGAAAGCGCCAGCTAGAACTGATCTTGTGGGAGAAATCAGATGCCATCAAGTTTATTCTGACTTATGCACCTCCCACCCCCGTGTGTGAATGCAGCTAGCTCCGCAATTGATTTTTGTGGCAATCAGATCGCCAGGCCTTTCTTCGGGAGTGCCTCTGAGTGGACTGGAACCCTCAACCTGTTGGTTAGCAGCCAAGCATGCTACCCATTTTCCATTTGCACCACCCAGGGACCCTATCTTTGAGGAGAACTCTAGATAACCAGAAAAGATTCTGTTGTGTTAATGTGGGTCAAGCTAACATGGGCCTCAGTTTCCTAATGCTGTAGAATAAGACTGTTAATGTGGGTCAAGCTAACATGGGCCTCAGTTTCCTAATGCTGTAGAATAAGACTGGGAACAGGCGCTTCCCCAGGGGACATTTTAATTCTCTGATTCATTTGTATATGAAATTTCACCCAGAATTTCTAAAAGCAGAGGAAAACAACAAAAATCCAAAACTACACAAAACAACCACCACCACCACAAAACCCTGAAGGGTAGATGGATATAATAAGAAACGATTTTACTTAGAAAAACTAAGATACGATTTCACTACATCCCAAATTCTTCTCTAACAAGATGTCAGCTGAACTAATAATGACGGTGTCATGCAAGAAACCAACTCCAGCTCAACATTTAAGGGTCATCGTGGAAAAGTTCCAGATCCTCTGCTCTTCTCCCCACCCTCAGCCTCCATCTTTTTGCTTCTTCTGGCCTTTCTGCTGCTCAAAGGTTTTGTTTGTGGATATTTTTCTCTTTTCTTGCAGCCTGATAACTCCTCTATATTGCTTAGTGCTGAAGTTAATCCACTTTTTAATCCTCTTTTTTTGGGGAATTCTTATCACTGTCCATCCATGGTGTCAAGCACATTTCTGTATATGTTGCCATCATCATCATTTTCAAAACGTTTTCTTTCTACTTGAGGGTTAACTCAATCTTAATGGACTTTAGCATCATCCATCAAACTCTAATGTGTCCTTTAGCAGGTGACCGTCTTAGTCAGAGACTCAGCAGGGACGCTCAAGCCCAAATCCCAGTAACTCTTGCTATTGCTTTTGCATTAGAGTTACATGCAGAGCACAATGTTTGTAAAAAGACTATTATTCCCATTAAAAGCTTTAAATCAGTCTTTGAGTCCCACATAGATTCTCCATACAGATTTAGTCTCCAATGAATTCTCTCTGACCATTCATCGGCAAAAGGAATACCTTTGCCTCGCGCAAAACCCCCCAAACCCAATGCGCTGTCATTTCTGATTCCTAATGACCCTATGGAAAACCATAGAACTTCCTCTGTGGGTTTCCAAAGTCTTACATCTTTATGAGAGCAGAAAGCCTCATCTTTCGCCTGTGAAACAGATTACTGACCTTGTAGCGAGCAGACCAAACTTTGCAGAGTGCTTACCAGAGAGGTAGAAGACCCAAGGGAAGAACACACTCGGTATACCTTCAACTGAAAAAAAAAAATCCAAGCAGTACTGAACGATTCTATGGCAAACGATCGAATGATGTAAGAAGCACCAAAAGAAGATGGAAAGAATACAGAGTCACTGTACCAAAAAGAATCAGTCCACATTCCACCATTTCAGGAGGTAGCGTGCGAGCAAGGACCAGCGGGGTTTAAGGAAGAAGTTCAAGCTACATTGACAGCATTAGCCCAAATAAGGCTCCAAGAACTGATGGGCTACCCATGGAAATCTTTCAAAAAGTAGATGAAGCACTAGCTGGTCTATGCCGGCTAGATAGCCACTTGGCCAACTGACTGGAAGAGACCTATGTCTGTACCCATTTCAAAGAAGGGTGACTCAGCAGAATTCTCAAACAATAGAGCAATACCATTGATATCACAGGCCAGAAAAATTATGCTTAAGATCATCTAGAACAGTTGCAGCAATACATTGACAGGTTGCTGCCAGTGGTTCAGGACACACTCAGAAGAGGATGGTGAACAAAGGATATCATTGATGGATCTTGGTTGCAAGCAGAGAGCATCAGAAAGATGTTTCCCTGTGTTTTATTGATGATGCAGAGGCATTTGACTGTGTGGCTCCTAACAATCTAAACTCCGTGCATAGGTATTATTTTGATATAAATAAAAGTCAAGAAGAAGAATAGCTGGCTTCACTATTCATCTCAAAAGAAGGATGATGAAGTAAGACATGTTCATCTTCAAAACCTCCATACGTAGCGGGCGTTTGATAAATGAATGAACGAATGAATAAAAACTGCTTTGAGCCTATTTGGAGTTCGGAATGTATCACTGGCAGCAGGTAGAATAATGAGAGGTCCCACACTGGAAAATGATTTAAGGAAGTCTGGGAAAGATATGCACTTGTGCGTGCCTCCACAATGGAAAATGATTTAAGGAAGTCCAGGAAAGACACGCGGTTGTGTACCCCACCACAAAGGAGTCGGGGGGTTTCTGCTCAGTTTAACCTATTACACAGTGTGAAGCTGGCAAGAATGGTTCATTTCCATAGAGCTGACTCCACAGATTTTAAAAGTCCTGAATGGGAAATAAATATGCTGCTCTTAATAAATGTCTAGTTAAGGTATAGTTAATATAGTTAAATGTGAAAGTGTATAAATGATATATTTTAATAGCATTCAGAGCACATTTCAGGATTGAGATAAATGCAAAGTTGGAGGGGAAAAAAGTCCAACATCCTCTAAACACATTGCCTTATCATAGCAAATGATAAATTGCTGAAGAAAAATGTTATTGTACAGTGTTTCTGAAGATTAAGTAGAGTATGAGTGAAATTAACATTGTGTGTAAGTGAAGCTGTGACTATATCATGTCAGGGTGGTAATAAAATTGCTAAGGGGAGAGAATTAGAGTTTTATGCCACAGAAATGGAAGTAGTTTTCATTTTAATTGTTTTTCTTTAAATGGATTGTTTCCGTAATGTACTCTATTCTTTCCAGTCCACAGATGTTCAGGAGGGATAAAAGAGTTATAAAATATTCTAATGTGAGCTTTTAAAATAGCTTTTTTATTTTTTTTCCTTTGGAATGGAAAAAGAAATGGCCTAACGGACTCCAAAAATTTTAGCATAAAATAAAACATTTCATACTGCAAATGTAGCCCTTTACATTTTGTGACAAGGATAAACTAATGGCTTTTCTTTTTAACATGTCTGACCTTTTAGACAAATAAATCAATCTTGTTTGTTATATGAAATCATATATATGTTATGAGATAGATGTGTTTATTCACACCTATAGTAAAGAGAGGTGTAGCAGTAGGGCAGTCTGTACTGCTATGTTCTTTCTTTTGTCATCCCGCCTTCTCTTCCTAAACCAAAAAAATAAACTCACTGTTGCTGGGTCCATAACTGGCAGTAACCCTTGAGGACAGAGTACAACTGTCACGTAGGCTTTCCAAAATAGCCACACCTTTATCTCAAGAAGCAGTCGGTGGGTTGAAACCCCTTACCTTTTGGCTAGCAGCCCAGATTTTAACCCCCTGCACCCCCTCTCTTCCTAGCAGGCTTTTATTCCTTGCCTTAGAAAAGTTGACTCAAATCCACATGCTTGTCTTTAAACCGGTTCCCCCATCGTTCTCGTCTACCCTCCTGGATAGAAGGAGATCCCCACAAAAAGGTTCGGTGTCCTTGGGTAGGTTCTGGAAGGACTCACCTGGGCACACAAAGGTTTCTGCATGATCACCCGCCCCCCTTCTCTTAGATAGCACTTTCAGTGTTTACTGAGACCCCCAGTTCCTACATCCAACCACAAGAACTCACAAGGATTCCAAAGAATCTCATTTGAAGTCAAAGACTCAGCTCTGCCCTCAGATTCTTTCATTCCAAACTAACCGACGCAGCACATGGGCCGGGCTTTCATCTTCCGTTTGGAAGCAGATCTTTGAGGGCAGAGGAAGGAGATCCCCGTTCCTGTTAGACACAAACACCCAAGGAGCTTCGTTCACCAGGATGACAGACCTGTCTGAATCCTAGCTTGTTTTTCAAATAACAACCTTTGTTTTCTTGCTAGAATGATCAAAGTTGTCCCGCTTCGAAAGAAAGAAGCGGTGTAGATGGGAGGAAGAGTTCTCAAGGAGACCTTCAGGCCCTGGTCTCCAGAGCAATGGGCACGTGGCAGCCTAGGACCGCTGACCGATGGGCTTTATCTATGCTGAAAGGATGGACTCCCGGCTGCACGACAGTGCAGGGACAGATGACCTCCTCAGGTGGCCTCCACGCACCATCTCATCCTTATGGTGGCTCTTACATGGTTGAGTGGTGGGTGAGTTGGGTGGGAAGATGGTGTCTCTGGGAAAATCCACGTGGTTAGGGAAATGCAAGCCTCTAAAGTACACTTTCAGCTCTAAACGTCACTTGTGCTATCATCTTGGTCAAGTTATTTGTCCTTTCATCCATAGTAAATGAGGAAGCTAGCTGACATGATTGTCGAAGGCCCTTCCAGTCCAGAAATGTTTTGTCAACCATGCAGATGAGCATGATTGGAAAAAGCCCACCAGGTCCTGGGAAACTTCCAGTGAGCAGAGATGTCTGTCTCCACAACTGGGTTCCTCTGTCTGCCTGTCCCTTGACATTCCACACAGAGCTCCAGCAGTGTAGGACCTGCATCCTCAAGCCTGTCCTTGGCTACACCTGGAAGGAAAAGGAGCTTGGTTATGCAGCTCTGCCAAGAGCAGTTGTAACAAATGTGGGCATAAGGTGCATGTAGATGTGGCATATTTTTGCACCATATGCTACCAGTGAAGGAAGCTTTTTTTCCCTTGAGAGCGATGAGCCAATCAATGTGGCCCTCATGCTGCTTTAAAAGATCCCCTTTGGAACCATGTGCAACCTTGGAGAAGCACTGGCACAGGGTCTTTTATGAAATAACAGCTCACCACCACTGAGTTAGAGCCAA
>PVJH01011437.1:0-68868 GCA_004026705.1 Nesogale talazaci
GGGGATGTTATTTCACCTACAGATGGGCTTTTGGTCCCCAATTTGTATTCCCCCTCATTTATAATGAAATAATGTTTAGTTCTTTGATGCCTGATACCTGATCCCTATGACACATCGTGATCACATAGTGTGGTGTGCTCCTTTCATGTGGGGTTTGTTTCTTCTGAAATAAATGGCCGCTTGTTTACCTTCAAGTCTTTAAGATCCCAGATGCTATATCTTTTGATTGTTGGGCAACATCAACTCTCTTCACCACATTTGCTTAGGCATATATTTGTCTTCAGTGATCATATCAGGAAGGTGGGCACACACTGATATGATTTTTAGTTCTTTGATGCCCAATGACTGATCCCCTTGACACCCATTGTCACACAGGCTGGTGTGCTTCTTCCATGTGGGTTTTGTTGCTTCTGAGCTAGACAGCTGTTTGTTTACTTTCAAGCCTTTAGACCCCAGATGCTGTATCTTTTGATAGCCAAGCACCATCAGCTTTCTTAACCATTTTTGCTCATGCACACATTTGTCTTCAGTGATTGTGTCAGGTAGGTGAGCATCTTGGAGTGACCAAGATTCCTTTTGAAAGTTACAACAGCTTTCAAAATTTTTAAGAATGCCCATGTTAATATTAATAAACAAGATTTTGTTCATTTTTATTCTATATTAATTTGTAAATTCAAAAAATGACTCCTAAGAAGATATACTACATACAACAGAACATACTCAGGAAACAGAAAATTTAAATAAGTTTAAAATATAGCAATGCAGTTTTATTGTGCTCATTAAAATTTCAGGTTAGATATTTACATATGAGACTTTCAGAGAATGCACATCTTGCATAAAATAGTTTCATAATCTGTACATATCTTATTCTAAAATATCAAATACTAATTTCACAACATGTTGCAGTTACAAGATTAATATAGATATGACAATACTATGTCACCCTCTAGAAAGTCTATTGACGAAGTCACTGACAAGGAATGCCAGGAATAAGGTTAAAATTCAGTGATCTCTCTATATTTTATCGCCAAGTCTTTATTTGATTAAGATAAAAATAACCATTTAATTCATGGCATAACGTACATTTTAGGCATGAACATTGTTTTTATTAAAGAAATATTTTATAGGTTGTGGAAATATTCACACACATACATCCAACACATGCAAAAGACAGAACTTATTTTGTTATTGCCTTCTTTATTTTTATTGCCTTCAATCCTCAACTATCTCAAACTTTAATTTTATTTCTTCCTATAAATTTAAGGTTCTTTTTTTTCAATAGAAACAGCTTATACTTAGCATTACCGAGCTGGACTCAGTTTAGATGGTGCCAGTCTTATTGGCACCTTCTGAAGGGTCATAGTAGGGTGTATACCTTCTTCTGGCCATCAGGCCTGATTATGGTGTTGACGTTGGCTAAGTCAATGTCATAGAGCTTCACAACTTGTTTAGTCTGGTGCTGATTGGCTTTGACATCCACAACGAGCATGATTGTGTTATCTTTGATCTTCCTCCTGATGGACTTGTGGTCAGGGAAGTTGATGATGGCATAGTGGTCCAGTTTATTTCTCCCAGGGGTGTTCTTCTGAGAATATATGGTCTGCCTCTCTAGTTTCAGGTCTTGGACCACTGGAAGTTGGGTGATTCATATCTTTGTGGCGTTGGACACCTTTCAGCATAGGCTTTGTAGCCTCTAAACCTTTCCTTTGCATTTTGGGTGGGGCAGGAGCTTCCTTCTTTGCCTTTGGAGACTTGTCTATCAGTTAAATTTCTATCTCATCTCTTTATTTTTGTAAAGAAAGCAGAGATGTGTTCAAGATACCTGTAGAAAGGCTCAGTAGTATGTTGAAGATAAAAAATCCCAAATAAAAGAGGATACAGGGAAGGTATTCTGGGGCTCAGGAAAGGTATCACAAAATTATCATAAAGGACAAGGTGAAGTAAAGAGAAGAGAGAGCAGAAACATGTGCTGACAAGCCATGGAAGCAATGTCTAACAGAATTCAAAGAATAATATAAGATTGGCACTTTATTTACATGAATAGTTTGGTTCTTTCCATTATGAACATTATTAGGAGCTTCTTCAAAGACCTTTGTCAAGAGTTTTGTGATAAAGATAATCTGAAGGGATCTTTCATTGCTCCATCATGCCAGAATCAGGGAGGACACAGGAGACAGTCCCCTTCTGTTTGAATATCTTGATCTTGCGAGAATTCCTTTAAATCAAAAACCTTAACTCAACTGTCATGAAGTCAATGCAGACTAAGAGTGAGCTTAGAGAACAAGGTGCAGCTGTCCCTGTGGATTCCAAATTTGGGACTCTTTACAGGGGTAGAAAACACTTCTCTGGATGGAACCACTGGTGATTTCAAACTGCTGACCTTGCAGCTTGCAGCCCAATGCATAGCCACCATGCTACCAGTTCTCTTGTTCTCTGTGTATGTTTCCACTTTATCTATCTGCCCTTCCCATCAGCAACTCACTCTTCCCTGTCTTCTCAGAATACCAAGGATATTGCTCAGGGATACTGCCTTTCACTGTCTTCTTGGAATTTCACCTTGACAGTTGGGTGGTGAGAGAGTGAATGTGGGGGACTCATGATGGCATCCGAACTATTATAAGGCTCAAGATGAGAGTAGGGTTCTTCCAGGAGTGTGTGTGGTTTCGTCACTAAGGCAGTGTTACTACCAAGAATTCAGAAACTGCAGAAAACAATCACTTCCTTGAAATCTGGATGAGCAAAGGAGAGTTGTGCTTCAGAGCATCAGTGCTGCAACCTTTGCTGCCTCTGCTGCTGGAGCCTTGCAGTCTTCCATCTGGCTGTCGCTGCTGGACTCGACACCAGTATTACGAAGGCTGCAGATGTCAGCTCATGTGCTGCCCAAGTCAGAAACTGCCATAGAAGGTGCCTCTCTTGTCCCACTTTTCCATTTCATGTCTCCTTCACTAGGAGAAAATGAACTTTTTCTTTTCCTTTTCCACAAGAAGTTATTTGCAAAAGAGGTTAGGAAATAGGCTGAGCCCCAGCGGCATAAGTGGTTGAGTGCAAGACTGCAGCCCACGAGCTTGGCGGTTCAAATCCAGCGGCGGCTCTCAGGAGCAGCCCTGGGTAGCCCCCACGATGACCAGAGGGCAGTGATGCCCCCCAAAAACAAAATCACAAAAAAAGAGGTTAGGAAATATAATTGCCAGACCTGCAGCTTCCAGCTGTAGGAGTACCAAACAGTCAAATGTGTGCCCATCAACAGAGTGGCTGGTGGTTTGAATCCCCCCCAACAGGCATATTAGAAGAAAAGCCTGAAACTGCTTCTGAAAGGTCATGGCCATATAAACTCTGTGGAACAGTTCTGTGTAAATCATGGAGTCTTCGTGAGTTGGACTCTACTGAACAGCAACTAGTTACTGGCTTTTGTCTCCCTCCCTTTTCTTTCCTCCCTTTTCTTTCTTTTTCTCTTGTTCTCATTCCCTGTTATTCAGAAGAGACTACGCAATTGCTGAGAGAGGACGGAAAGCCGACATGCAGAAGGATCTCTTTGACTACCCAGCAAACACACTCATCAACCTATCTTTATTTCAATTTCTAAAGAATGGCAAGAGATGCATCCTAATAAGCTGAATGTATCCTCCATATAAATTAAGACACTCTCCCTTCCCTCCAAAGACAAAGATCTCCATTCATGATTAGATCCTGTTCTTTGGGATGTAGATATGTCTTCTAATGCAGTCATAAAGCCAGATGAAACAGCCATAACCTAAAAATTAATCAAGTGCTCACATCTCTCTGGGAAAAATATCTTCTTAGCAGGGAAAAGAAATGGCATTGGAAATTGGCTTATGAATACAGAACTGTAGAAGAAAATATTACTTGCTTCTGTAATCAACATTTTAATAACAGGTGGTGAGACTCCATGAAGGTGACGGCTCCTTCATGTACTGCCTCTTGATTGTTTCTTATATTTTCAAGATCTTAGGGGGTAGGGTTTTTTTTGTTCATGGACGAAGCACATTTTAATATTAATTGTTATGGTTCACAATTACTTTTACAACTGCATATGCAAATTCTATGACGTACAGTTACTCTGGAGTATCATTGACATTCCAGACATGGTGATGATTGGGAGAAACCATGATTACTGGTCTAATAACCTCTTTTCTATTCATATAAAACATAGCGAACTTAAAATGGTGACTGTTTTTAACTGCAAATTTGTGGAGTACTTCGTATAGCCTCTTGTTGGCAAGATTTGTTTATTAGGAGTTATTCCTTCCTGACGGAACTTTGATGGTGCTGTCAAGTAAACACTGACCTGCTAACCATAAAGTCCAATGTTCAAAGCATCAACCATTTTGAGGGAAAAAAATGAGTCCATCTGTTCCCATAAAGACTTACAGCTTCGCAAACCATATATAGTGTCACTCGTAGTCAGAATCTAGCAGTTGGCATTGGGTAGGTGGTTCATGGGTGTCACAAACAGTTTGTGTTCAACTGAATGACTAATGGTTGACAGATCAAACCCGTCCGGTGGCACTGAAGAAAAAAGGCCTAGGCATGTGCTTCTGGAAAACACCATGGACAAGGAAACCCAGTGGGACAGCTTTAGCTAGCAACATATTAGGTCATCATGAGTCGGAATCACCTAGACAACAAAGAGTTTGGTTTTGGTTTGGAGTCAAGATCTCTAAAGGAGGGTACAGGAAACAATAGCTTTATTAATGTTGTTAAAATATAGCTAGGGGATATTTTAAATTATTTAAATTACAAAATGACAGATCTGATTCTTTAAGATATGATTATAGGCTATATCTCAATTTGTTAAAATGTCTGAGTTGGTTTCCTTCTGAGACTATGTAAATATTATACTCTATCTTCATTGTTGTGAAAATAAGGGAAAACACACGACAATGCTTTATTCTTGGTAAGGTTCAATAAAGGGTAAAGATCTAGTTTATTCAGAATATAATTTAGTTGATAGAGAAACTTAAAATTACAGCATAACTGAATAATATCACATTTCAATAGTTTTCATCTGGATATACAACCCAAGATTTTATTTTCAAAAATATGATTTATGTGTAAGTACAAAATGTTTCACTTCAATGTGTGATGATGATGTCATCTTGGTTGATGATCCCGTCTCAGTCAAAAAGTTGATCTGGAACATACATGTTTACTCTTTATCTTTTTAATTGCTTTTTTCATGTCTTTATTCCTGAATGTGTAGATGACTGGATTTAAAAGGGGCGTAAATATTGTGTAAAACACAGATAGGATCTTGTCTATGGAAATACTGCTGAACGGCCACACGTAGATGAAGATACAAGGTCCGAAGAAGAGTACCACTACTGTGATGTGGGCTGAAAGAGTGGACAGGGCCTTAGAAGACCCACTGGAGGAGCGCTGCTGGACATTCATCAGGATGATACTATAGGAGATGAGCAGAAAGATGAAGCAGAACAGAGAGAGCACTCCACTGTCGGCAATGACCAAAAGCTCTAAGACGTAAGTGTCAGTGCAAGCCAGTTTGATGACCCGAGGAAGATCACAAAAAAAGCTGTCCACGACATTGGGTCCACAGAATGGTAAAGTCACAGTGAACACCATTTGACTCATAGTGTGCACAAAACCAGTGGTCCAGGAGAGAATCGCAAGCCCCATGCAAACACGATGGCTCATGATAGTTTTGTAATGGAGAGGTTTGCATATGGCAACATATCTATCAACCGCCATGGCTACAAGCAACATCATCTCACTTCCACCTAAAAGGTGAAGGAAGAACATTTGGGTCATGCAGCCTTCATAAGATATGGCCTTATATTCACTAAGTAAGTCACAGATCATCTTAGGAGTAGCAAAAGAAGCCAATGACATATCGATAAAAGAGAGGTTGGCCAGGAGAAAGTACATGGGAGAGTGCAGTTGAGGGTCCAATTTTACTACAAAGATAATGGTGAGATTCCCTAAAACAATGGCCATGTATATAATGGAAAAAAATATGAAAAAAAAGATCTGTAAATCCTGAGACTCTGTGAGTCCCAGCAAAATAAACTCAGACACTGGGGTGTGGTTTTGTCTCTCCATTTGTTTGCCTGTTGTCATATATTACCTAAAATAAAGTTAAAGCAGATTAACATTTGAGAGATAAAGTTGATAGACAAAATACATATTATTAGTCTACTTCTTAAAAGCTTCTGAAATGTGAAAAAGGAAAGCAACTATTAAACAATACTGAGCTCCCAAATCAAAACAGGAATAGCATAGTTTCTTAGCAGAGAATATAGAAAAATATCTACAAGGATTATGAAGAATAGCTGCCAGATGTCAAGATGTTTGAAATCAATAGATTTGATAAATGACCCTGATTTGTTTTTATCTTGAGAAAGGTGTACAGATATATCTCAGTTGGTCACATTTTGTGTAAAATATTACTTTTTTTTAACAGTTTGAGAAACAGATTTGTTGATACTGCCAGGGCAAAAGCCAACCCAACAAAAAGCTCCTTTGAACTTGAATTCTATTTCTATATTGTGCAATATTAAGGGGATTAAGTACTTAAATATGTAAGTGGAGGAGGGCTGAATTGTTTCATATTTGTTAAGCAGAATGTAAGAAAACATGGAATAGAGTAGGTTGATTTTAGATAATTGGAAAATCTGGAAATCACAATACCCACTGCCATCAAATCAAATCTTTGGGGGATCAGACAGTCAACACCTTTCTCCTTCAGAGAAGTTGGTGGGCTTGAAGCAGAAGTCAATCAGTTTTGTTGCTGTATGTACTGTCTGATGGCCAATGGAAATGACCTTTCATCTATATTTTCCCTAAAGTATAAGAAGAGTCCGGATATTTGGACTATTTATTTCATAAAGCCTGGTTTCTTCTTTGAGAGGTAAAATGTCTGGAGGAACTAATGTTCAGGGATAATCTTGGTGCATGATTTCTGCTGCTTGCAACTGCCACGATTTACTTTCTTTAAATTCAAGAGTATGGGCATGCAAACACATCTGTGAAATGCTCTCTTTTTAGATATCATGTGAATTATAGGCATATTATGAATACAGAGAGCTCTGGTAAACAACGAGAACTCTCTCTTGTGGTCCTAGATAAAGCAGATCCAGGTTGAGTGGTGCAGCCTAGTATATTTGAAATGCTGAACGATACCAACACTGAACATCTAGATAGCTAAGAAGCGATAGTAAGGTAACAGTTTTTAAGTGACTATAGGATAAAAATAAAAGTAGAAAAAATGTAAATCAGATCATATCTTAATGAAGATTTCATCAGTGGGAAGGAATTAGAGACAAAGTGTTTTTAAAATATTTTGAAAAGTTTAAATAATATAGAAATATATGATGAGTACTTTTCTTTCCTCTAGGCAAATGATTTTATTCATGTTTCTTTGCCTCAGAGTTTTTAGATAGACTAAAAGAAAACAGAAGCGCTAAGTCTTACTTATTGTCATAAATTTTTATGTGTATGTGTGCTTTGACTGTATACATGATTGTATATTATATACAATACACTTCAAATAATTGATTTCATCTAATTAATTACTATTATAAAATGGAATGATAAAAATGCACATATTTATTTTCATGTGAAAGGTTTTTGTCAAATGGATTACTTGAGTAGAATTAGTATGCCATTTCCACTTGGAAAATAATTCCAATATTCTCAAGAAAGTACTATACTTGCACCCAAACCCAAGGACTGTGACTTCTTATAGCAACAGTTTAAAGAGTGGTGCACATAGCAAGTGGGTCTTGTCTCCTTTGAGAGGCTGTGTAGTACCTCTCAGAGTGACTGTGAAGATTTGACAAGCTTGGTAGTAAAAAAAAAGTACTATAATAACTTAATCATTTTAATTTTTAGCCCTTATTGTCATGACTTCATTTATTTCTATGACAGCCCTAGTGATTCAAAAGTAGAAAATCTAATTATAAAGCTAAGAATGTTTTAGAGTTGAAGAAATTTTACAATATCTTCAAAATAAAAACAAAATAAACATCTAGATAAATTCAGATGTGTACAATGGGTTCCAAGAAGTTCATGGAAAATGTTTTTGGAAGATAATGAAACATTCTCCATAAACTCTGTGAAATCCCCTTATACTGATACCATGAATTATAAATATGCTAAATGTCCTCAAGTTTATATGTACTCATATATTTAACTATTCCCAGGCTCAATACAAGGATATCTTTGAAAATTGCAAAGTTGGCTTAAAATGTATTTAGAAATTAAGAAAACCAAAAAGAGCCACAAAAATCTTGAAAAACATGGCAAGAATACTTACACGAAAATGTACTAGTACCTAATATAGAGTTACATCATCATGGTGGTTCAATGTTGTATCAAGGATCTAAAAGTAACCAATGAAACAAAAGTCAAGAAAAAGTGTATTTTATGATAACATCAAATAAATATTAAAATAGTTGTAGAAAGACTAATGCATTATTCACTGGTGAGCCAGGAGACTTGCATTGTAATAAGTTTTGTGAAGTTTTGTGAAAGTGAAAAAAGTAAAAACAAAGTGAACATAAAAAATGGTAAACTTATTTTTAACACATGGAACAAAGGGTCGTTTCCCATGATTTACAAATAACATTTAGCAATTAGTAAAAAAATAAGTAAAGAAATAATATAAAAGTGGACACATCCTATGTCCTGCCAATTCACAGAAATAAGAGTGCACCTACCTTTAAAAAGCATGCTCAGATTTTAAAAAATCATTTTTGGGGGAGCTCTTACAACTCTTGGCACAATCCATACATGCATCCACTGTCTCCTGCACTTTTGCACATAAGCTGCCATCATGGTTTTCAAAACATTTTTTTCCTACTTGAATCCATGGTATCATTTTCCCCCCTCTATACCTTTCCCCTTCTTATGACCCCTTGACAATTTATAAATTATTATTATTTTTTCATGCCTTGCACTGTCTGATGTCTCCCTTTACCCCCTTCTCTGTTGTTTATTCCCCTAGGAGGGGTCAACTTTATTTATAATTATATAAATGGAAGTTAAAGTAGAAATAATTTTAAATATACTTTAAGTCGATCAAACCATTAATGAGAATATGAAATGAGAGTATAAGGTTTTTCATAATTTGGGGAATATGGAATTTGACAACATATTTTGATATTAAAATTATGATACACTGTAACAAAGATGCTCCAGTTTTAGGATTTAAAAGATATTGATCAATAATATTCATTACACTACTGACTTAAGAACCAAACATCAGAAATCACTCTAAAACAAATCATTAATGGAACATTTTTAGTGGAAAAAAACTGTCTATTGACATGGAAATAAATATAGAGTATGTTGCTAAATTTTCTAAATGTCAAAATCTGGATAAAATTATATTTTAATGAAATTGCAAACAGACCCATATGAGGTGTCTTCAAACTTCATGGAAAATGTCATGGAAAGGTCATGGAAACTTTTCTACAAGCTTCGTGAAGCTCCTCATATTTAATCTCCTGAAGTAACATAAAAATTAACCAACTATCTCTGATATATTAAATGAAGTGATTTAACTCAGACTCTAATTTTAATAAAGCCCTTAAATTGTAGCAAGGTTTAAGGAGTGTCTAACCACAGATACATGGCCCTGATGGACAAATCTAAAACTATTTGAAAAATACTCTGGGAACAATTTAATGCTGTGATGCCAACTACTTCTGTCAGCTAATTATCCATTGCCTAAAATAGAGGTATGATAGCTCATAAGCAGATAAGGTTTGAGAAGGCCAATTCAAAAATATGCATATAAAAATTTTTAAAAATAACTAAAATATGTATATAGACTGGGTGAAAAAATACACAAAGCCATGCATTATCTTTTGAAAAAGTAACATCACCAGTCAGATGGCAGTTCACTTCAATCCTCTCCCAGGAGCCTTTCAAAGTATCTTATGAAAAGGATTAGAAAATCTCTTGAAAAAATCTCTTGAAAATCTCAAAAAAAATTTAATTCAACATAGAAATACATTATTAGCCTAGAGTTATCAAAATTATGCTTCCCTTGCTTGTACAGAGATATAAATATAATACATGAAAGGAAATTGAAAAATCAAATAGAATCATATATTAGAAACATACTATTTCAGACAAAAGAAACATAAATTACTGTGAAGTTATTTAGGAAAACATGAAGCTACTAGTTACCTTCATCTGATAACAACATACATGCAAATGCTTTTAAGTATTTATATGAAAGCAATTAAAACAATACAATAAGTACATAAATGAATGAATTTTTGTTTTATTTTGATGTTTGGGAATATTTATTAAAGCTTTTCTAAGAATCATGTCAGGAGCAAAACTATAGAAATAGGGAATATAATATTTTATTGTGAAAATTTTCACCTGACCACAAAAATTATAAGATACCACCAACTATAAGAAAAGATGTGTAATGCTTGTATGTGTATGTGCATATAGTGCCAAATAAATACAAAATTTTGAAGAGCCAATATAAAATTAACTAAAGAAAATTAAAATATTAGAAATTTAGAATAACACACAAATGATGTTTGAACATGTTAAAAATGTTGAATTTTATGTGATGGAACAATTTCAAATCTTACTATATGTTCCTATATCTCTCCTTACATTATTAATATTGCTCCATGATTTTTTTCTTTTGAAAAAGGAAAAAACTATAAAACAAATATTTTATTTCATAGCCCACAAATTTATATCCACAAGTTTTTCAATACCTCTTGCTTGCTTTGGAAGTTGTGATAAGAAGTCACTGAAACTGATTAAAGATTTTCTTTGCACTTGCTTCCCCCTTTCCTTAGACTTATTTTTTGTCTCTCCCAAGTCTAAGGTGAAATTCCTTTTATTTTGAAGCTGCATAGAACAATATGATAACGTTGCCAATTAATAGCCCTGGGAAAACATTGCATCATATGAATAAAATCCCTCAGCAATTAAAAGACCAGACAGTTGGCAAGTTAGGCTTTCTCATTAGAGGGCAGTTTTTCCTCAAAAGAAGTGACAAGAATAAAGGACTAGGAATCAAACAGTATACCTATGCTTCCCCAAATGATATGGACATAAAAGCTCAATGCTCTCCGGAAAGAGCAGAAAAGATGGCTGTGGGTTTTCAAAAGCCCAGCATAATTAGTTAGGAAGCAGAGGATAGATGCAAGATGAATTGAATCCTATTTCACTTTACTTTAGAATTCTTATTAGATTTTGTTGGTCATGAACACCTTTTCCTATAACCATATGAACTGAATAAAGGAAAAAAAGTACCAAATTCATTTGGAAATATTAACAATAATGCTTTCTTAAGAATCACTTTGGAGAACCCTGATGGGTTACACATGGCTGTTAACCACAGGTCAGGAAGTCCAAGCCATCATCTGCCCTGAAGAAAAAAAGATGAGGCGTTGAATTCTCATGAAGTTACAGTCTCAAAAAAACCACAAGGGCAGTTCTGTCCTGTCCTATAGGGACACTGTGAATCAGAATTTAAGACTAGTCTGGCTTTCATCTCTTGCTAATTTTGTCTAATCTTGGGTTTAATATTAATTGAATTATAACTTTCTGATTGTATTTTTCACTCAATATAATGAGTAAACTTTTATATTTGAAGTTTCTTCTTTGCCATGTGAATTAGTATCTCCTTTCAGGCTTATTCCATGTTTAGTTTAAACATTTACCTCTCAGGCTATTTCCAAAACTGCAGTGAAGATCCTTCTACATTTTCTAATAAACATGATCATTGTTTTTCTTAGTTACACACTTTGAGATGAAATTACAGAGCAGTTGAATATTTGGTCACCAAGAAACTGTCAAAGTGTTTTGCAAGCTTTTTGTATGACTTCAGACTCCACCAGTACTTTCCAAATGTTCCTATCACTTCATGTCTTGCACAGATTTTTATAATCTCAAGTCTTTTAATTTTAACTATGCTAATGAACATTTAGCAATAATGATTATAGTTGTGATTTTCACTTTTTATTATTAATGATAATGTGATCTTCAGTCATTTGAGTATTCTACTTTTTGATGTGTGTGGGATTATAAAAAGATTTCTCTCAAAATGTCTCCCCCAGATAAATACCAAACTCGACTGCTGGCAAGGTATGGTAAATGATTGTCAAGTTATCTCCCTAAAGGACTCCAGGCACCCAGAACAAGCAGACACCATTGCTTCTCCCAGAATGGGTAGGCTCACTCCCTGCTGTTTTAGGACAGTGGGTAGCTAGCTTCCCCTGAAGGCTTAGGTTAAAGACTTCAGCTCTAGGGTGATCAAGGTTAGGCTGCCATCATGAATCTAAGATTCGCCCATCTTGTCACATGTATACCTTTAATCCCTCCTCTTCCTGTATCATGTGAATCCCTAGATCATCCCCTTTCCATTATTATACTATCTATAGCACAACCCCATATGTCTTTACCTGTAATTAGGGGGCCAGCACATCCCCAAAAGATTTACAAGCTGTGATTAGCAATAAATCTTCCTCTTTCTCCCTATGTACCACCAAATGAGGCTGAGGTGAGCATGCTACCATGAAATGTGTATGACTCTTTATTTTACTCTCTCCTACTATTTTCTATGGCATTACTATAATCTTTACTTATCATCGCTATACAATTGCACATCCTGGATCTGTGATGATGTGTTAGGGGCTGGTTCCCTGACAGATGTGTACACATTTGACTCTTTTGCTCAAACTGAAAACTGACACATTAGGTGAAATAAGTAAAGTACTTGAGCCTTGAGACTCACAATTTACACCACTAACAAGAACTGGAAATGTATATACTGTGTAGCTATTATAGAAATTAAAACCACTATTTAAATATTTAATTCTAAATATACCATATTTTAAAAACAAGAACAGGTGATTTCCCTGATGAGTTTTTGCAAGTGTTTAAATAGTAGATACACAGTTTTTTTCAAAGAGAGAGAAAGAAAAGATATAAAATAGTTGTATTAAGTCAGAATAAACATGACATCAACTTAAAGAAAAATGAATGGGAGAAAAAATACACATGACTATAGACTAAATTTCTGTAAAGTATTAGCAAATTAAATATATAAATCATCATGACCAAGTGATCTTATCATTTAAATTAAATTAAATTTAATTTAATTTGCTCATGAACAGAGCAAAAAGTAAAATAATAAAATTATAAAAATTGATACAAAAACATCACTTAATAAAATTCAACCACTTTTTAATGTTAAAAACCAAAGTCAATCAATTAGCTAAAAACACAATGGACTTTCCACAATTTAATAAAAAGCATCAACAAAAGTGATGAAATAAAGTTCTGTGTAATGAGGGAATATTAAGTATTTTCTTCTAAGGTGAAGACCAAGGAAAAGAGAGCCTTCAGCCCTACACCGACTCAAAATTTTATTGGATGACCAAGTTACTATAGAAATGGCTAAGTTCATTCCAGTTCCAGATGTTACACACAGGTGATGAGTCTCAGGGAGGGTAGGCAATGTGGTGGGCTCAATTCCAGAGACCCAGAGGTTAAGTCAGGTACAAGATCCAGATTCAGCAAGAATTCAGCTCATTTCACAATAACATCAACTTACATAGACAGTAGACCACATATGCACTTGCTGTCTGTCAGTTTATATGGTGACTTGTGTGTCACTGTCTTGCTGGGAGCCAAGTCATTGATATTTCAAATGCCACAAGTGTCCCCCAAAGTGAACAGGTGTGAGCATTGCTTCCAGACTGTAAGAATGGACTATGAGGAAGGAATAGTCTATCCACTTATGAAGAATTAGCTCCTGGAAATCTTGTGGAAAAATAAAAATATTTTTATATACTGAAAACTTCAAGAAAATAAACGGAATATTCTCAGATATAGTGTTAGAATATAAGCCTCTCAAGTGAAGGCATTTGAAATATGACTGAAAAAGAGTTGCTTCCTCAAATTAGAATCAGCCTTAATGATATAGATGGTGTGAAGCTCATGGAAATAAAACCTTTGTGACCTTTAATTGCTGATGGAACATGACTCAAAATGAGAAATGGAAGCTGCAAATGCCAATGAATAATCTGAACTTGGAGTGTGTGAAATATTAATCTAGGAAAATTAGAAGTTTAAAAAGTGAAATCGATGCACAAAAATAGATATTTCGGGCATTAGTGTGTTAATGTACTACAGTGAACTGGTATTGGACATTTTGAATCAGAAAATCATATGCCTCCCAATACTTGAAATTATAGTAAAAGATAATAGCACTGCATTCATCATCATAAAGGACATTTCAAGATCTGTCTTGAAGCATATGCTGTCTCTAATAGGATTTTATCTGCCTGCATTTAAAGAAATCCAATCATTATAGCTATTATTCTAATTTATGTACCAACTACAAAAGCTAGTGATGAAGGACTGGAAGAATTCTACCAATGTTTGCAGTTGGAAATTGATCAAATTCTTATACACTAAATAAAACAAGTACAAATAAACAAAATAAACAGTATTATTCATGTATAGATAACTCTCTTAGAGAATAAAAATTATAGAAGACACAGAACAATGTTATGCACAGATTATCTCCTGGAAGGCCATACATGGATAAAAACACATGTGAGAAAAACCAGTACTGTGGCTATGATGTGAATAGAAAAGGTGGAAAAGGTCTCATGACCATGATGATGATGAAGATGGAGACAAGCAAGAGGAGGAAGCAGACAAGGACAAGAGGCCACTCCCACAAAGAACAAGGAACTGCAGAATGTTAAACAAAGTTCTTCCATCAAGTTTGACCACAAGGGAAAGACTACAGAAAAAGCTTTCCATTTGTACCACTGAAGAGCAAATTCATTGTGAAAGCCATTTGGATAGATGAGGGAAAAGGCTAAATGCACAGGAAAATAACAGAAACTCGAACGTTTGTGGAATTATGATTGCAATGCAATGGAGAACTTTGCATGCAACACATACCAACCAATTATTATAACTTCAAGTAACAGCATCTCATTCTTACCGAAGAAATGAATGGAGAACAATATTTTCCTCACCAAGGGATGGTCTTCTATTGTCCGAGGAAATTCTCGCTGCTCAGTACCATTGACCTAGCTTCATGCCCTAGTGACTCGAAGGACAGCAGAAGGAAACACTGACGTGTCTTTAGCACCTTCACAAGCACTGCTGTCCTTCAGCCCATGGTTGCAGCCATGGCATCATTCTACCTCAAGGATCTTCCTTTTTTTTTTTTGGTGACAGTTTCTTTATAAAGCACGGTGCATTTCTCCAGGAACTCATCTCTCTTGATAGCATGTTCAATGCAGATGAGATGAAGTCTCGCCATCCTTGTTTATGAGGAGGATTCTAACTGGACTTCTAAAACAAACTTGTTTGTTCTTCAGGAAATCCATGATATCATCAATATACTTTTCCAAACCATAATTCAAATGAATTATCCAACTTTAGCATGCAATTAAAAACACTATGTCTTGGGACATGCATACCATACTCTTCAAAGTAACATATTTGCTCTATGTTAACACTTTAAATAAGTCTTTCGTAACAGATTGACCCAATACAATAAGGCATTTTGATTTCTTGGCCACTGATTCCATGAGTATTCATTGTGGATCCAAGTAAAATAAAAGCTTTGACAGTGTTGTTCTAGTCTCCATTTATCATGATATTGTCTATTAGTTCAGTGTGAGGATTTTTGTTTTCTTCACATTGAGTTGTAATCCATATTGAAATCTGCTGTATTTGTTCTTCACCAGTAAGTGTATTAAGTCCTCCTGGCTTTCAGCAAACAAGTTTATGCCATCTACATATTGCAGATTGTTAGTGACTCATCCCTTAGCCTTGAGGCCAAGTTCTTCATCATATAGTGTAGCTTCTTGGACAAAGAGTTGAATAGTTGAATAGCTATGGTGAAGGGATACAAGAAAAATTTCTCTTGCCAAGATCATAATTTTCAACTACTTTCCTTTTGTCATTTCCAACTTTTACCTTCCAATAAAAAAATAATTATCAATACATCTTGATTGCATATTTGATCTATTTCAGATTGAAGAAGTTGATAGAATTCTTCAATTTCTTCATTAATAACTTTAGTTGACTAGTAGTCTAGAAGCTCCACTGAACTGTTCATTGTGGTGGTACTCGAAATACCAGAAGCATAGCTTTTTGCTTTACAACAATGTGAAAGCATTCAGGGATATCAAAAGAGCAGATATGTGGAAAAATCATCTAGGGGTAGAAGAAAACGCCAAGATCACATCATCATAAGAGAAATTGATAAATAGAAAGTGTATTAGCGTAGAAAGATGTGAGTCAAAGGTTATCATGATAAATATGAAATTTCCTAAAACAATTACTGAATAGATCTCAGAAAATTCTAGACAATTAAATCTAAAGATTTTGTATTTTAATATTTTGGAATTCTCAACAAGTTGAAACCCAGATACTACCTAATGCAGATACCATCTATAAACTTGTGGGTTGCAACTCCTTTGGGGGTTGAATAAACCTTTCACAGAGGTCACCCCGTTCATAACAGAAGCAAAATTGGAGTTGTGAAGGAGCAACAAAAATAATTTTTTGGTTGCGGAGGTGTTACCACGATATGAGGCACTGTATGAAAGGATTGCACATTAGGAAGGTTGAGAAGCACTGACCTAACGATTTCCTCTTTCCATGTTGCTGCTAGATGCTCTCAAGGCAGTTCTGACTCACAGCGACCTTATATAGGACAGAACAAAATGCTGCCCCACCCAGAGCTCTCCTCAGTATGAGCTCACTGTTGCAGCCCTTGAGTCAATCCATCTCTCCAGGGGCTTCCCTTTATTTGCTGCTCATCTACCCGGCAGGCTGTCATTGTGCAGGGACTGGTCTTTGCTGACAGTATGTTTAAGGTACGTAAGACAAAGGTCTCTCACCATTCTTGACACTGAGGAGTAGTCTGTCTGAACTTCTTTCAGGAGAAATTTGCTTGCTCTTTTGGCAGTCCATGGTTCTTTCAATATTCTTCACCAGCACCATCATTCAAGTACATTGATTCTTTTGAAAAAATCATTTTATTGGGGGCTCTGACAGCTGTATCACACTCCATCCATATATCCATTGTGTCAAGCACATTAGTACATATGTTGCCAACATCATTTTAAAAACATTGTCTTTCTATGTAGCCCTTAGAATCAGGAACTCTTCCCCCCCCCCATCTCTAACGACCCTTGATAATTTTTTAATTATTGGGGTTCTCTTTTTAACGTGTTTGGCCAGCTGCTTTTTCCCTTCACCCAGTTCTCTATTGTCCATCACCCTGGGAGGGCATTATAGGACAATCATTGTGATTGGTGCTTCCTTCCTCCCCACCTCTTCCCTTACCCTCCTGGTCCTGAGGAGTATATCTCTCCTGGATTTGCTGTGTTGCAAGCTCTTATCTGTAACAGTGTACATGTTCCGGTCTACCTCGATATGTAAGGTAGAATTGGGGTCATGATTGTGGGGACAGGGAGGAAGCATTAAAGAACTAGAGGAAAGCTATGTGTTTCATCAGTGCTCAACTGCAGCTTGACTGACTCATCTCTTTCTTGTGACCCTTCTGAAAGGGGATGTCCAGTTGACTACACATGGGCTTTGGGTATCCACTCCACCCTCGCTCTAATTCACATAGATATGATTTTTTGTTTTGGTTTGAGTCTGTGATGCCTGATACGTGATCCCATTGACACCTCATGATCACACAAGCTGGTGTGCTTCTTCCATGTGGACTTTGTTGCTTCTCAGCTAGATGGCCACTTGTTTAACTTCAAGCCTTTAAGACCCCATATGCTATATCTTTTGCTAAATGGGCACCATCAGCTTCCTTCACCACATTTGCTTATGCACCCATTTTGTCTTCAGCGATCAGGTGAGCATTATGGAGTGCTGGGTTAGTAGAACAAAGTGTTTTTGTATTGAGGCAGTACTTAAGTGGAGGTCCAGTGTTCATCCACTACTTTAATACTTAACATAAATATATGTACACAGATCTATTTCTCTATCATTATATAAGCATATTTATATACATACATGCTGGTATTTGGTATTTAGACCTCTATAAATGTTCTTTGCCTCCTAGTTCTTTCCTCTATTACCTTTTACTCTCCTCTTGTTCACCTATCATGTTCAGCCTTCACTCAGGTTTTTGTAATTCCCTTCATCTACATTGCTCTTGGTCAATCCCTCCGCCACTACCCCACCCCTGCCCCAGGCATCCCATGCCCTCCTTATCACTGATTTTAGATCATTTGCTCTTCCCTTATCCCTTGGTTTGTTGGTATTCTTTACCCCACCACCACCCCTCTCTGTGTGCCCCCCTAGAACCATTAGTCCTATTTTTCTTTTCCAGATTGTTTATCCTGTCTTATCTAGATAAACATGCTACATTGACTCTTTTTGCAGAATCACACTTATTCCAGCATTCACATGCATATGATTGCAATTGAAAATAATTTTGGCTTGGGTATGGCTCACCTGGGTCCTCAAAGTAACATACTTGCTTTTCAACATTTTAAAGAGGTCCTGTGCAGCAGATTTATCCAATTAAATGTATCATCTTATATCTTGACAGCAACTTCAATCAGCTTTTATTGTGGATCTAAACAAGACAAATTCTTTAAAACTTTCCTCCCTTTACCACGATGCTATGCTATTGGGCCACATGTGAGGATTTGGGACATTTTTACATTGAGATGCAATCCATAATGAAGGTTGACATCCTTGATCTTCCTCAAAAAGTGCTTGAAGTCCTCCTCACTTGCAGCAAGCAAGGCTGTGTCATCTGTATATTGAAGGTTGTCAATATGCCTTCCTCCAATTCTAATGCCACATTCTACTACATATAATCTCTTACGATTTGGTCAGCATACATATTCAATAAGTATGGTGGATGGATGCATTCTTGATGCACATTTTTCTTAGTTTTAAGTCATGTAGCAGTACCGTATTCTGCTTTTACAACTGCTTCTTGATTCATGTACAGGTTCGGCATGAGCAAAATTAAGTATCCTGAAATTCCCATTCTTCTCAAGGCTATCAATATCTTCCTATGATCCACACCACCAAATGCCTTAGCTTAGTTAATCAATAAAACACAAGTAAATATTTTGGTTTGAATGAATACGAATATGGATCCCCCCAGTCAGTTTGCCAAGTAGCTATTTTCCAGATTTCTTGAGTATAGAGAAGTGAGTGTTTCCTGTGCTCCATCAGCTTGTTGAAACATTTCAATTAGTCTCACCATTCCTGGATTATTTTACAATATACAAATGAAAAATATGTTACCAAACTCATTTTATGAAGAAACTATAACCTCAATACCAAACCAAACTATAACCTCAATACCAAACCAGGATATATATAATTGAAAATTATATACCAATATTTCTGATGAATATGAACACCTAATTTTCTGTAAAATCCTAGCCAACAGAATTCAAGAAAGATTTTTTTTAATTATGATCAAGTGCAATTCATACCAAGTATGAAATGGTGGTTTAATATTTTTTAAAAATCAATAAAATGCAGCACAGCAACAAAATAAAGGAAAAAAACTGTCTGATTATGTCAATTGATGCAGAAAAGAAGTTATAAAATTCAATATCCATTCCTGGTGAAAAGTTTAATAAATGTGAATTCAAGAGAAATTCTTTCACACATTAAAGGCCATTTATTTGAAACAAATGATCAGGATCTCACTTATTGGAGAGAAATTGGGAGCATTCCCCTTTTGCATGAAAACCAAATAGGTTGTCCTTTATCATTACTTTATTTAACACAATCTTGGAAGTTTTAACTAGATCTATATGATATTGAAAAGCTAGTAAAGACATCCACATAGACAAATTCACAGATGATATAATCCTATATGCAGAAACCTCAAAGATTCAATCAAAAAGTTGCTGGAGCCAATGGAAATATTTGACAGTTGTAGCAGGCTATAAAATCAACTTACAGAAATCACCTAGATTCTTGTATATTAAAGACAGCATTGAAAAAGATATTAAGAGAATAATACCATTAATAATAACTACACAAAGATAAACATTCAAAAATCAATCTTACCAGAGAAGCAAAAGACATATAAGAAGAATTACAGTGCACTTCTACAAACAGTCAAAAGAAATGTACACAAATGGGCAAGCTACCATGCTCCTGGATAGGTAAATGAAACATAATGAAAATGTCAGTATGGGGCTGAGTCCTGGTGGCGTAGTTGTTGTGCATGGGACTGCGGCACACTGGGATGGAGGTTCAATTCCAGCTCATAGGAGCAAAGGTTAGGCCTCCTCCTCCCACCACCAGAGGGCAGTGATGCTTAAAAAAAACTAAAAAGAAAAAGAGAAAATATCAGTATGATGAAAAACAATTTAAAAGTTCAAGGCAATTCTGATCCAAGTCCAACCACAATTGTTCAAAGAAAAAGAACTATTTGCTGTTATACCTGGTCCACTAGAGAAACAATTTCATTGACACTCATGCATGTGTGAGAGAGAGTTTTATATAAAACATTAATTGTATATTGAGAAAATATCCTAGCCCAGATCAAGTACAGAAGTCCAATATTAGTCCATATGTCTGATACTAGTCTATGAATTCCTCTTCAGACTCACACAGGGCAAGCAATGATCAGAATGAAGAAAGAGCACAGGCCAGTGTGTGAAAAGGTTTGTGGATCCAATGCTGATGGAAGCAGCTCAGCACCGACACTCCTGTGAGTGTCAGGAAGGTGAAACAGAGAGAGTGTAGGGCCCACTTCCAGGGAGAGAGAGAGGAAGTTCTCGGGATCCTAGAAGAACACCACACCTACAAGGAGGCATCATCAGGCTGTGATCTGATTGATAGGCAAGAATCCACCCCTAGATCTATTTATCAAGTTGACATGAAATTATGTAACTACAACACAAACTTTATATGGAAAGGTAAAAAAATCAGGATAAATAAAGCACTATTAAAAATTTTAAAAATAGGAGGCCTTTACACTCACACACTTTAAAACCAAGCTACATGGACTGGTACAATGATAGATATAAATGACAATGGAGTAGAACTGAGAACCCACAAATACTACTAAAGTACACATAGAAACCAAATTTTTGGTATTAAGAGTGGGAAAGAGATTTCCTTTTCACAATTTACTTGTGAAAGGATGAAACAAGACTCATACCCCACAATATGTAAAAAATAAATTCTAGATGGATCAAAGATGTAAATAAATATCTCACAATCATAAAGACCATTAACCAAATTATAGGAATAGATTTAAGGATCCAATACAAGGCATATATAGAACCACCAAACAGATAAAATATCCACACTATGGAAGATAAAATAAAGGACTGGGATCATCTAAAAGACAAAAGGCTTCATCAAAAGTGTTAGAAGATAACTCCCCACATTGGGAAAAATATTTAGTAATGATATATCAAATAAAGGACTAATTTCACAAATCCATAGAAAACTACATGTTAACACGAAAAATACAAATGACCCAACTCTAAAAAATGAACATGAAACATAAAGAGACAATTTACAAAGATGACATTCAGGTGGCCAACAGCTCTCTAGTTCTTTAGTGTTTCCTTCCCACTATTATTCTGATCCCAGTTCTACCTTAAAATCTGGCTAGACCAGAAGATGTACACGAGTCTGGATATGAACTGAAAGCACAGGGAATCCTGGACAGAACCCCTCAAGACCAGTGCTGAGCATGGTGATACCAGGAGGCTGGAGGGAACGTGGGGTAGAAAGGGAGACTGATGACAAGGATGTACAACTAACTCCCTCCCTGGGGAACAAACAACAGAAAGTGGGTGAAGAGAGATGTTGATCAGTGTAAGGCACAACAAAAGATTTTATAAATTGTCAAGGGTTCATGGGGAAGGGGCAGGGAGAAGGGAAAAAAATGAAGAGCTGATACCAAGGACTCAAGTAAAAAGAAAATGTTTTGACAATGATGATGGTAACAAATTTACAAATGTGCTTGAGACAATGGATGTATGCATGGATTATGATGCATTGTATGAACTCCCCCCAATAAAATGATTTAAAAAAGAAAAATACAAATCACCTAATTTTTAAAAAATGAGCACAAAAACATTAATAGACAATTTATAAAGCTGGCACTCAGGTGTCCAACAACTATTTGAAGAAATGTCTGCAATCATTTGCAATAAAAGAAATATAAAATAAATCAACAAAGAGATATCACTTCACACTGAGACTTTTAGCAAAAAGAAACAGAAATAATAAATTCTGAAGAGGATGTGGAAAGATTGGAATGCTGTTACAATGCTGATAAAATTGTAGAATTGTACAGCCACTATGGAAATCAGCATAGTGCCTCCTTTAAAAAGTGAAAGTACAATTACCTCATGTGCTAGTCTGTGTAGACTAAAGAAACACATTCAAAGACTCTCGTATGTGTATAAGAAAGAGCTTTATATACAAGAGCAATTGAATATTGAGAAAACATCCTAGCCCCATCCAGATTAAGTCCATAAAATCTATATTAATCCATATTTCCAATACCAATCTATAAATTTCTCTTCAGACTCATGCAACACATGCAGTGACACCAAATGGAGGAAGATCATAGGCCAGTGAGCGGAAACTCTTGTAGATCCAGTGGCAATGGAAGCATCTCAGTGCTGGCAAGGGTTTCCATGTAGCTCTTTCAGCTCCAGTGGTCTGCCCTAGCTCCATGTATCTTTTTTACAGAAATGTTTCCAATGGAGTGAGCATGTAGCCCACCTCCAGCCAACTATTTATCTCCTTGGTGCCTCCAAATGAGGTCATCAAGCTGTGACCTGATTGACAGGCTAAACTCCACCCCTTCACTCTTAAGTCTCAAACTGACAACAGACCATGTAACTACCACACATTAAGATCCTGCAATCCCACTACTGGCTATATACACTAAAAAAGTAAAGACTATAACATGAATATATATATACACACACACATATATACACATATATGTACACACAAGTGTTTATTGCAGCAATTTCTATAATATAAAAAAGATGGAAACAAGCAAAAACTCGGGTTCGAGAGGAATGTATCAGCAAACTCTGGCACATTCATTCAATAGAATATTATACATCAATGAAAACAATGACACCTGTCTTGAACACCACAATACATGGAAAAACTAAAGAACATTAGCCTAAACAAAGTTAGTCAGTCTTATAAAGATAAATAATTAAGGCCACTGTTATTCTAAAACAAAACAAAGAAAAAGAAAGCTGGTTTTCATACCAAAAGAAAAGACTTTGAAGGTTCTAGTTGGCCAGGGGCATGAGCAGGGTGAATGTTCTTGCTCAGAGGCCACCTCTCTAAATGGCTGAATGTCATCTAGTTATTTTTGTACAGGATAGATTGGAATTTATGGTAGGAGCCTGAAAGCATGAAGGAGAAACAAAAGAGCGCAAACTATATTTGGGGGGCTGAACAGGATATTATGACGCATTTGTTGAGCTGGGCTGTGAAACTACACAGAATGTGCATTTAAAAAACATAGAATATTCTCAATAAAATAGAAAACAACAACAACATCAACAACAAGTGAGTAAAGAAGTAAAATGAAAATGAAGGCTCACACCATTGGAAATCCTTCAGATCTTTTATTCCTTGGATCCAAATATTGGTCTGGCTGGCTAAAAGAGGAGAAAAAAATAAAACTGAAGGGCTGAGCCCCGGAGGCGCAGTGGTTTTGTGCGGGACTGTGGCCCACTGGGATGGAGGTTCGATTCCAGCTCCATGGAGCAAAGGCTGGGCCTCCTACTCCTGCCAGCTGAGAGCAGTGATACCCCCCAAAAAAACAAAAAACAAAAAATAAATAAAACTGAAGTGGACTTGTAAATTTTAGTGACATTTGAGAAGTTAAACATATGAGAAGTTAAAAAAAGCAAAAGAAAAGAAACAGCTTAATTCCCGGAGCCTTCTTTTTGTCTAATGCTTTCAATGCATTAGACTTCTTCCTGCAGTACCATTTGTTCTTGCTCAGAGGCCACCTCTCTAAATGGCTGAATGTCATCTAGTTATTTTTGTACAGTGAGTCCCTGTATTCTTTCCATCTTTTTTGAATGCCTTCTGCACTGTTCAGTATTTTGCCCATAGAATCTTTCAATATTTCAACTCTAGTCTTGACTATTTTCTCGAGTTATTTCAGTTAAGACATGGTGAGTTGACTAGAGAAACAAATTCATGGATATATATATATATATATATTTATATATATATATATAAATATATATATATATATATATATAAAGAGCTTTGGCTGAGCCCCAGTGGTGTAGTGGTTTGCGCGGGACTGTGGCCCACTGGGATGGAGGTTCAATTCCAGCAGTTGCTCCACAGGAGCAAAGGCTGGGCCTCCCAAAAAACAAAACAAAACAAAAAGAAAGAGCTTTATATATAAGAGCAATTGTATATTGAGAAACATCCCAGCCTAGTCCAAATCAAGTCCATAAATCCTATATTTGCCCATATGTCTGATACCAATCCATAAATTCCTTCTCAGACGCATGCAGTGAAGCTGCATGCAGGAAGACCACAGGCCAGTGGGGAGAAGTCTTGTGGACCCAGTGGCAGTGGAGGCATGTGAGTGCTGACAGGGGTCTCTACATGGCACATCCTATTCCAAGGCTCTAGCATAGCTCCATGTGTCTTGTTCACAGGAATGCCTCCCAGGGAGTGAATGTGTCCCATCTGCGGCCAGCTATTTATCTCCTCAACGCCTCCAAATGAGTTCATCAAGCTGCAATCTCATTGACAGGCGAAATTCCACCCCTTCACTCTTCAGTCTCAAGTTGACAACAGATCGTGGAACCACCACACTGAGCTTGTTTTACTATTTTGGTTTTCTACCTATGTCTGCACATCTCTCTATATTTTCCTTTGCCTTCATGAACTGCCCTTTGACACTTTCTGTTCATCTCTTTGATTACATCACTTCTTCTCTGTGTGCTAAGCCCTCTATGATTCAGAGCAAGTTTCAAACATCCACAGTGATCTTTTCTTTCTTTACTTTCTTTTAAGTGACCTCTTGATGCTAACTCAGAGATTACCACATCTTCTGTCATTAGTATTCATTGCATCAAATATGTTCCTGAGATGTTTTGCAAATAAGTGTGATAACCAAACATCATATTTTGACTTTGACAGACTTATTTTGATTTTATTCAGTTTCAATCTGAATTTGCATATGAATAATTTTTTTTTCATAGTCCATTTCTGGTCTAATTTTACCTGCTAATTGGAGCTTCTCCATTATTTCTTCCCACAATTGTAGTCAATTTGATTTTTATGGATTCCATATGGAGAAGTCCATACTTGCTGTAAATGTAAAAAAGACTAAAACCTTTATAACTAAACCAGTAGATAAAATCATGGTAAACGGACAAAAGATTAGACATTGGAACTGCCTGCTGTTCATTTTTTAGTAAAGATAAAGTGATACTTGTATAAATTTCTAAGTTCATGCTACTTGCACTGTTCAAATATATTTTTGAATCAAGGACAAATGTGATATATAACTTGATCTGAATGTTTTGTATAGTACACACTACTCTAAATAAAGCTAATATGCACTTACTTTATCTCAGGCTAGCTAACACTATATTAAAATGATCTGATGTTTTTATGGATGGGTAGTATAAAAGTGGGAGATAGTATATATTCTGTATCTCAAAAAATTAGCTGGTGGAGTAAACCAGTGTCGTTTTAAAATCATCATGCCTAAAGTATTCAGAAACAGGTCTACCATTTGGCACACCAAAATGTATGTCATGGGCAGTGCAGCACTGGTGAGATAGTGGTGAGCATAGCTGCCTTCCAAAATGTATGTTGACCAGTGTTGTTACTGAAAATTTGCAGTTGTTTCTTCTTCTTAGGGATTGTGCCACATCAGCAAAGGAAAGTCTTGGAAGCTTTCATCTGTTTCTTTGAAGAAATTATGTGGGGGCCACATCTGAATTCTTCTGGTTTAAATAGTCAGAAGAATCCAAATCCTCATGTGCCCAAGGTTGACTCGTATGAGGCACAGGTTATACGTGCTTTTACTCCTCATCTTTCTTTTCCTATTCTAATATCAGTCATCCCTTCTGTAGCACTCCCTTCTGATGGGTTTGCCAACCTGTTGCAATGTCCACACAGAATTCACAAATAATCATTACAATTATGGAGTTCCTTAGAGAAGCTAATAAGTTATAAGTCAAGATTGAAAAAAATAAAATTCTCTATATAGCCTTCAGTTGGCAGTCTTTCTTTCAGCCCCATGGTCCATTGCCATCTACCCTGCTGGGGCCAAAAGTCACCCAGCTCTGTTCAGCACTCAGAAATTCCCAAAGTGCGCTCCATTCTACAAGCCAGCTGCTGTCCTTGGGCACCCAACTTCATTGTCCTTTCTACTGGTCTCCTAAGAACTCTGCTGCTCTGTCTCTCGGTCCTGCAGCTGCAGCCTGTGGTGCCTTTCTTGACAACTTCAGGCAGTTGTCTTTTACGCAGGTCACTGATTGATCTTTCTTTACAGTCATAGGATTGTATGTTCCTGCTTCTGGGATTCCCAGTGGAATGGGAAAAGGTACCGGTCCCTGAGTTTGGATTCTCTGCATCTTATTTACAGGCTATGTACTGAAGAACCACAGCAAAAAAAATTCACTTCACTGAATTCTTACATGAAGATTGAGTCTATTCAGGGGAGGCACGTCTTCCCAAGTCCAACTTTGAGGACGTTTCAACCTGAGATATTCATCTTCTGGCACTAGGTCATACAATATGCAGCTCTTATTCATAAAGCTTTCAATGGTTGATTTTTCAGAAATAGAATACGTGGTCCTTATTGCTATTCTGATTTAGTCTGGAAAGTTCCCGAACACTCCAACTGTGGCCCTGCTGATATTTGAAATACTAGAGGCATTGCTTCCTGCATTACAGCAACATGAACACCAGCACCTTACAAAAAACTGACTGAAGCATTTCTTTACTTAAACATTGAACTTGGAAGTTCAATCCAACTTTACCACCACTAATATTGATGCTTGATTTCCTCATTTCTATTAGTTTTATTTATTAGCTGCCACAGAACTTATAGGGGTAAAGGAAAAATTATACTAAAAGGAAATCTGTAATTAATTTTAGAGCAAAGGCCAAATTTGTTTCTTTTAATTAAAGTATATTTTACATATACCCAAGAAAACCCTTGTTTTTAGTGTATAGTTCAATGAAGTTTGATAAGTGCCTAGTCATTTAACCAGTAATTCAATATAGTAATTTCAACACCTCCCCAAAATTCATGTTTTGCAGACAACTACCTTTCCCTTACCAGACACAACCCTTACCATTTGTTCCAGCAATACACCTTTATTCTCTAGATTTGCCTTTTCTAGATAAGTCGAATTAAGTGTGCTGCACTTAAAATTCATTGTGCAGCTAGTTACTATAATTAGTTTTAATCTATATTTTAAGATGTCAATTATCATTGCTTTTCTCAAATTATCTGTTTTTTCTTATTCATGTATTTGTCTACATTAATCACAATGCTTTTTAAAATTGAACTACATAAACATTAAATATAATATTGATAATCTTGGGTTTTCATATCTTTATACATGGTCTGTGCATGCACTTAAAGATCATTTCTTGTGTCACCCTCCAGTAACATTTCATTGCTTTCTTTATTAAATCCTGAAAATCAATATGAACCACAATATATTAATACAATTTTGATGAGGTTATTTTTAGCATCATTTTCTTGCTTATTTCTGGAATGTGGAAAAAGTACAGTTTTTAAATGCACTTATTTTCTAATTAGTCATTGTACTAGACTCTCAAAATAATTAAACATTTTAACTGATTCTCTCATTCTTAGTAATTAATGCTTCCTCTGTTATAATGATATAATGTTATAATAATATTTTTATTATTTTTCAATATCTTTTGTCATATTTCAGTTTAATTTTTCACTTTTGTTTTTCTGAAATGAAAATATATATTTGCTCTCAAAATCCTAGATATCCCACATCCAGGTAGTAGAATTTCTGCTTTTGATCTCCATGCACTATGTTAAATAGTTTGCAGATCTTTATAAAAAATAACACATTTGGGTACATGAAAACTAGAGTTAAGAACTGGCTTATTTTATATCAATATACTTACTAATTTATATTGTACTACAATTAACATTTTCTATAGGTGGAAAAGACAATGCCATGAGAGGAATAAGTAGAGATGCTTTTTAAGTTGGCATAAGTAATATTAAGAATGATAGAAGCTAAAACTCCCAGTAAAAAGTAAAGCACTAAAGTCTGCAAGGAGCTTGGGCACCACCTAGTGACTACAATGATCATGTCTCTTTACCTGGATTTAAACAAAAAATCAATTAGGAAGATTGATAATTGACTAGCATGAGCTCTAATAGTTCCAGTTTCTCAATAGGAAAACTACAGGCAGTCAATAGTATATTTTGCAAAGATTCAGTCATCTTATTTATTATGCTCTCACTATAACATGATTTTTAGAGTTAAAATTTAATAGAACATTTGAGAGCTTATCTTTTATCAGTACTTATCAGCTAAATTCAGGCTTTCACTCTATAGCACTATCACAAGTAGAAATTAAACTCCTATGGAAAAAATAAGAAAAATTGGTAATACAAAATGATTTATATATAAAAATCATTGTGAGATTTTAAACCTATCCTTTGCCATGGATTTAATATACTATAAGTATAGAGGCAACTTTATAATTTCAACAACTAAATATTTCTTATAGCTAATATCAACTTCTTACCAAATAAAACATTAAAAAGAAAGAAAACCACCAACTGAAAACCCTCTGGAACACAGATCCCAAAACAGTTTAATGGCAATTGTTCTTCTTGATTTTCTTCTATTTGGCAATTTTTTCTTCATTCTTTATTTTAATTATCATACTCTGTGAGACTATAACCAATTCCTTAGAATAATGTGCACAAAATCCTTTACATAAATGTTAGTGATGTAGACATATGTGATAAGAAACAGGAGTTTCTGTGATGTTCACCCTCTCAACACATTGACGGAAGACAAAGCAGATGCATAAGCAAATGTGATCAAGAAAGCTGTTGGTTCCCAGTTATGAAAAGATATAGTGTCTGGGGTTTTAAAAGTTTAAAGATAAACAAGCAACCATCTGGCTGAGAAATTACCAAGCCAATATGGAAGAAGCACACTAACCTTGTAGTCACAAGGTGTCAATGGGATCAGGTATCAGGCATCAAAGAACAAAACATCATATTGTTGTGAATGAGGGGAAGTGCAGAGTGGGAACCCAAAATCCATCTATAGGCAGCTGGGCATCTTCATATAAGGGGTCATGGGGAAAGAAAGAGCCAGTCAGGGTGCAGTATAACAACAATGAAACATGCAACTTTCCTCTAGTTCTTAACTGTTTTCCCTCCCCCATTATAATGATCCCAATTCTACCTTACAAATCCAACTAGACCAGAGCATGTACAGATAGGAGCCAGAAACATAGGGAATCCAGACCAGATGACTTCTTCAGGACCAGTGGTGAGAGGGGTGATACCCAGAAGGTGGAGGGAAGGTAGTAGAAAGGGGGAACCTATCACAAGGATCCACAATAATCCCTTCCCTGGGGGATGGAGAACAGAAAAGTGGGTGAAGGGAGATGTTGGGCAGTGTAGGATGTGACAAAATAATAGTAATTTATAGATTTTCAAGGGTTCATGAGTAAGCGGTGGGGATGGAGGGAGAAAATGAGGAGCTGATAACAAGGGTTTGAGTAGAAAGCAAATCTTTGAGAATGATGATGGCAACAAATGTACAAATGTGGTTGGCACAAAGATTGGATGTGTGGATTGTGATAAGAGTTGTATGAGCCCCCCCATAGAATGATTTAAAGAAAAAAAAGAAACAGGAATTGTTGGAGGCCCTGAGAAGAGGGATGCAATCTGGAAAAAAGTCTACTTGTGTGATTTCCTTTTCTCAACTATGACTTAAATTTAATACCATAGGTGATGTCAATTATATTATCAATTGAATTACTTTAGGATCAGGGGGGTGGTTTATAATGATCCCTCTCATAAAAAGACAATAATGTCACTAAAGTGAATGAGTCATATCTATAAATCATAAAGATATTGATGGATTTGGGGCTTGCACTTAATTCTGGTGCCAATAGAAGAATATTAATTTTTATGACATGGCCCAGTTTGATGCTCCGCCTCATGAAGAGTTATGGATGCTCAAGCAAAATGTGGTGAAGATACATGATGATGACTGGTTATAACGAAGGATGGCATCTGGGATCTTACAGGCTTGCCTTCAAACAAGCAACCACTTAAATGAGGTGTCAATTGAATATGAATATACATAATAAAATCGAGATCTAAAGGAGGGAATGGCATTTAATCTTAAATTGTGAACATCTGTTTTGCAGGAGGCTATGGATGACAATGGAAGCCCCAAATCCATTTTCTGGGTCCACCCATAGATTAAGCCCCCAGTGAATCCCTTCTGGCTATAATCAGATGCAAATACCATGTGTCAGACAAAGAGTATTATAAAGTTGATTATGGCAGATACAGTTAGGTTAAATTGTAATACCTTATCATTTGATCTCCTCTTTAACTCTTTTCAAGTTGTTTCTTTTTTTAAAACATTTTCTGCTTTCTTTTTTATTAAGTTTTGAAAACAACTTTTCAATTTGCTTCTTTTTTTAACATTTTCTGCTTTCTTTTTGATTAAGTTGTATAGTTATTGATGCTTGTCTGCTTGCTTCCTTTTTGTGCTTCACATGGATTTTTTGTGTTTGAAATTGAGGCTAGCTAGATCTATAGTGAAAGAAACTGGCTCATAACAAATTTATAGGGCAGAGTAAAACTGCCTTGATGGATTTCTGATACTTCAAATCTTTACAGGATAAGAAGCCTTATCTTTTTCTCACAGAATAACATGTGTACTTGAATTGTTAATCTTGGGATTAACAGCCCAACATATAATCCACTATGCCATCATAGCTCCTGTTTTTACCACAGGCAAGTGGGAAAGCTATCATCAAAGTGTATGCCCTGCTTCACAATGCTATACTTACTTGTATGAGTGCTACCTAAGTTTCAGAAGCCAATTTAGGGACTTCTGACTCTTGGTCAGTAGCCCAGCCCACTACAGAGCCAGGGTCCTTAGAGACTCTTAAAAGCCTTAAAAGACTAAAGGCTTAGGACAAAGACAGTAGTCTTCAATGAGAGAAGCCAACTGATTTACAGAGAACAAAGGCAGAAACTGAGTGCTGATTCATGGTCATGGGTTAATCTTGTTGTTCTGTGCTGTTGAATTGATTCTAACTCCTTGCCACCCCACATAGGAGGTAAACAAAACACTGCACCATCCCCACAGTCAAGGTTTTGTTTGAGTTTTTCCTTGTGCCACTGTATCAATCCATCTCATGGAGGGCCTTTCTCATTTTTGCTGACTCTTTACTTCACCAAGCATAATTTCTCCATCCAGGGAGTGATTCCTCCTAATAGCATGTGTCTCCAAAGTGAGATAAAATTGTGCCATCCTGTCTTCTCAATGACATCCTAGCTGCCCTTCTTTCAACACAGTTTTATTTGTTTTTTTTTGGCAGATGATGACACCTACAGATTTATTTCAAATAAGTAACAATTAACCTTTAGCACTCCTTGTTCATTGTTCAGCTTTCACATGTATCTGAGGTAATTAAAAATACCATAGCTTAAAAAAAATACCATAGCTTTGGTCATTTACACCATAGTCTTCAAATTGACTTCTATTCCCTTTAACAGTTTAAAAAGATAATTTTGCAATAGATTTGATTAAATGTAATACAGTATTTGATTCCTTGATTGATATTTTGTGGGCATTATGTGGATCAAATTAAACTACTGACAATTTCTAACATATGTCCTTTATAATGGATGTATATTATAAATAACTATGAGTGTACCTTGGAATTAAAGAACAAAAAAATTAAAGCCTAGAGTGTTCCAACATTGAAAGATTTGATAGGCAAAATGTTAAGTGATGTGGGTAGCATCCAAAGGAGCAAAATATGGTGAAGAAATTTGATGGTGCCCCACTATCAAATAGAATAGCACTTGGGGCTCTTAAAGGCTTGTCGTCAATCAGTCAGTTAAGTGACATGTCAACTAAGTCCACATGGAAGGACATCATCATCAGTCAAAGAATGATCATAAATCATGAAGAAGGTATTAGCATTAGAGTCTAAATTGTGCGAATCCAGTTTGCAGAAGACTATAGATGACAGTAGGAGTCCAAAATTCATTTCTGTGAACTACATAAGAAATAAGCCACAGGTCAACTCCCTCTATTCACAACTGAGAGATGGGACGGAAGGTATTACACTGGAGAGGTAAACATAGAAGATCAAAGGTATAAAGAAGATTCTAACAGTTATACCTTTATCCATTGATTGGTCCTCTGATGCAGGCTGGACCTGATCTGGATTTCAACATTTTCGGTATTTTTGTTTGCTTTGGTGTTTGTTTGCTTGTTGTTTATAGTAGAGTATATTACAGAGGTGTTATGTATTTGGAGGATAATCTCATGAAGTTGTGGTATACATTTCCATGTGTTTCAGTATATGAAACCCAGAATTAGTAAATCATAAGAACAGCAAGTAGAATGAATGTTGTGGGGGTGGGGGAGACCAGCAAGTAGAATAAAGATTGAATGAGGGCCATTAGGGAGACAATGTCAGGAAGTCCAGGAGAAAAAGAATTTGGAACAATTGTATAATTCTGCTCAATGTGATTAAACTATGGAATTGATATAAGTATTAAGTTCCATTTAATAATGAATTTTAATTAAAATAATAATCGATGCTACTACTTTAGACATGAAGGTGATGATCAAATATAAAAGTGAATAGATTTTTTTTAGATAATAAATGCGCTTCCACGCTGCAAAAATGGTAACTAAAGGAAGAAGCTCCATTGAAAACATTGGCCAAAATCACTAGCCAAAACAAGGCTTCAGGAATTGATGAAATAACAATTGAAATCTTTCAACATGCTTCAATGAAGCACTTACTTATCTATGTCAAGAAATTTAGAAGCCAGCTACTTGGCTAACTGACAAGAGATTCATGTTTGTGACCTAACAGAATGTACAGATTATTGAACAGCATCATTGATACCATCTGCAAGTAAAGTTTTGCTGAAAATCCTGCAATAGCAGCTGTAGCAGTACATTGACAAGGAGCTGACAGAGGTTCTATGTTGATTCATAAGGGGATTTGAGCAAGGGGTATCATTATTTAGTGCTATGTCAAATTGTGTGAAAACAGGTTTTTTATGCCAGAAAGATATTTCCTGATGCTTTATTGGGTATGCCAAGGCATTCACCTGCAAGGGTTATAACAAACTGTGGGCAGCCTTGAGAAGAACGGAAATCCCAGAACACTTCATTGTGCTTGGGCAGAGCCTGTACATGGATCAAAAGACAGTTATGTAAACAGAACAAGGGAATACTGCAAGTTTTGCATCAGGAAAGGTAAGCATTAGAGTTGTATCCTGCAACCACACTAACTCAATCTGTGGGCTGAGCAAATTATCACAGAAGCTGGAGTACATGAAGAAGAAAGAAAACAAACAAACAAACAAATAAATAAATAAAAATAAGGGACTGAGCCCCGGTGGTGTAGGGGTTGTACGTGGGACTGCAGCCCACTGGGACGGAGGTTCAATTCCAGCAGTGGGGCTGGGCCTCCTACTCCCACCACCGGAAAGCAGTGATGCCCCCCCCCCCCAAAATAAATAAATAAATAAATGAAGAAGAATGTGGCACCAGGATTGGAAGAAGGCTTATTAACAACCTGCAGTATGCAGCCAACAGAACCTTGCTTGCTGAAAATGAGGAAGACTTGAAGTACTTGCTGATCAAGAGCAAAGGTGTCAGCCTTCAGTATGAATTACAACTTAATGTAAAGGATGTTAAAATGCTCACAAGGGGCCCAATCGGTCTCATGCTAAAGGGCAAAAAGATGGAAGTTGTCATGGATTTCATCTCACTTGGATCCGCAGACAAAGTTCATGGAAGCAGAAGTCAAGAAACAAAGGACACTTTGAATCGAGTCAGTCTGAGGCAGAAACCTCTTTAAAGTGCTGAAAAGCAAAGAGGTAACCTTGGACTGAAGTGACCCTGACCCAAGCCATGGGATTTCCACTTGTCTCCTGCCTGTGAAAGTTGGGCCTTGAATAGGCCCACCAAAGAATTGACGTGATGGAATGCAGTGTGGGAAAAGAGTATGAAAGTACCGTGGACTGTCTAAAGAACAAATAGTACAGTCAGAATGCTTCTTAGAGGCAAGGGCTGTGAGACCTTGTCTTGGACATTTTATTGGAAGAGGCCCATCACTGGAGAAGGACATTGTGCTGGGAAAGGCAGAGGGGCAGCCAAAAAGAGGAAGTTCTCCAACAGAATGGATCGATGCATTGCCTACTACAATACAGTCAAGCATCAGAACACTGGTGAGGGTGATGCACGAGTGGCAGTGCTTTGTCCCATTGTACAGAGGGTTGTTATGAGTCAGAACTAATTGGGCTGCACCTAACAATAGCCATGTACTTTCAACAGAAAAGCACTTAACAACAACAATATATTTTGCACTCTTTCTGAAGACAATCTGCCAATCTCTGCGTTTGCCTGAAAGTTCTCAGAGCCTCAGGGCTGGCGTAAAATTCAGACCGAGCTCAAACGGCATCAGAGCTATGTCAAGACTCACAGTGGAGGTAGAGTTTCTTGACCACTTTCCCAAAACCAAGTGCTTAAATTCTAATACAAAGTAGATCTGTTGCCATCAAGTTACTTTTGACTCAGAGCAGTCTTATAAGGAAAGAGAACTGCCCCATAGAATTTTCAAACTGGTTATCTGTCTGGAGTATGGAGTGGTGAGCGGTGCAAAGTGCTAACCTTTTCATTGGCAGTCCAGTGTTTCATTTAACTACTGCACAAGTTGGGTTCCTTATTTTAGTTACACAAAGTCCAAACCTAGGCAAAGCTGAGCAATATGAGGAAAATACTAAAACTAGAAACAAATCTGTGACACTAAATCAATAAAAACAGAAAGCTAGCTGACTCAAAGTTATGGGAAAATTTTGGGAATATTAGTTGTATATTGTTGCCAACCATACCCACTGTCATCAAGTCAATGCTTACTACTAGTGTGTTAGGCCCAGTTGATCAGAGAAAGTAATAATTATATATCAAGGAAACATACCAGTCCACTCCAGATCAAGTGCCTACATCTGATATGAGTCCCTAAGTCCAACACTAGACCATAAATCCCTCTTCCGACTTATGCAACCACATGCAACTATGCAGATGCAGGAGCATTACAGCCATCTTGTGGACCCAATGGCGGGGGACACGTCTTCAGGGCTCTGGCAGGACTCCTGCAGGTTTCTGAATGACTTGCTAGCAGAAAGGTGAAGGCAGAATGAGGATTATGCTCTCAGAATCCTTTTTAGTAGGGGATAACACCCACAAGTAGACAACATCAGGCTGTGAGCCAACTGACAGGCTATACTCCACCCTTATCTCTTACGCGTACCAAGTTGGCACACACACAAAAATGAACTATCACACAGTCACCCTGTAGCATTATTTAAAAAAGGAGAAAGCAATGTGGCAAGTAGTTGGCATTACTTAATGAAATTAAATATATTCGTATACTATTGTTCATTGCTTCTCCTACTGAGTTAACCATATCCAGAAAAATCAGACCCAGCTATACCTGTGACAGCACAAAAATATTCCTCACTGAAAAGCACTGGACCTATGTTGATCACTACATAAGCACAATGCCTAAAAATAATGTTTATCATTAGCAATAGCTGAATGCTTTGTAGATAAATGAATAAAGGAATGAACTTTTCTGTAAATGACCAAGCATTTAAAGTTAATGACCCTATGGATTTCTGAGACTGTAACCAGACTGCAAAGTCTCATCTTTCTAGAAAATAGTTTTCAGCTTCTGACCGTGAGGCTAGCAATTCAATGAAAGACCAACTACACCACAACAGCTACTTGCTTTAAATAGCAGGTGGATATAAATATTACATCGTTTATCAATAAAATCTACAAAAAGAACAGTGTCTTTATTTGATGTGTATTTGGGGTTACTGATGACAAAACATTTTTGTTGGGTGTTTGTTGCCCAGATTTATAATAAAGTATCTGAAATGTATGATAAGAATTGAAGTTAACAACAGGATAATTTTTTAAAAAAAATCTTAAAATTGCAAGCAAGTGAATTAAGTGGCCATAGCACTTTGAAAAACTCAGTTTCCTGACAATCTAGAACATCATATACATACATAGAACCTTGTATATGTCCAGACCTATATGAGGGGATAGCCAACGGAAACTGGATTTGTTTTCAAAACCATGTATTTTTTTATGAAATAACCTTACCACCTTCAAAGTACTCTCTATTGCACTTTTGACATTTGTCAAATCTGCTATTCCATCCTCAGAAACATTTTCAGCTCATCTGTTTGCTGGCTGACAGTGCTGCCCTCATTTTTTCCCTTCACTTCTTCTATGTTGTCAAGTCACTGTCCTTATATGTCCCTCTTCATTTGCAGGATTAAAAAGACATTATAGGGAGCCACATCAGCTGAGTAAGGTGCATGGAACATGAGAGGCATACTGTGTTTTGCCAAAAAGTGGAGCACTGAGATGGCTGAGTGAGCAGGTGCATTGCTGTTCTGACAAAGCCATCACCCATCTGCCACAAATTAGGCTTTTCTGTTGCACGATGTTATGCAATCCTTTTAGAACCTCTAAATAATAAGCTTGATTAACAGTCTGACCTGGTGAAAAGAGTTTAAATGTACCATGAGTCAACATGTTTGTCCATTCAGGACGTCGAAGAATGTCCAGAACGCAGTTTGTCATCAATTGCCATTTCACCTTTTTGAAATGAGAAAACTCATGGTACACTCAAGTGTTTCTCATAACGCTGTCCTTGTAAGGTGTGTTGAACATCTCATCAGTTTCTGAGGCATTTGTCCCAAGCAGGAAACACAAATTCACAGCCACATGCTGGATGGCTTAAATCAGCCTATCACCAAAAATGAAGCTTGAGTGAAACTGCTTTCCCCCAAAAAAAAAAAATTCTGTATGACCAGAGAACCTTCCCAGTAACACTGTCTCAAACTCTAATTGAGAGTATAAGGGCAGTAAATGAAGGGTAAGGCAGACTTACTAACTGCCTTGCTGAAAGTTTTATGAAAAAAAAACCCCAGAAAATCCCACAGTGATCCTTGGTAAAGATTGAGAAAATTATTGGTTCCAGGAATTTAAGGAAATCTCTATATGAATCATCAAGATAATTGAGCAAAGAATTAAGTTGTGCTATGTGGCAAAGGAGACAGATTTTACAGAACCACTTCAGAAAAGTCACTAACACCAACAGATAAAATCCAGAATTATCACAGTCCATGATTTAAAATATAGTTTTCAACAAAAAATTTACAAGACATGCAAAGAAACAAAAATCATATGATCTGTGTACTGCAAAGCAGGAAAAACAATCAATTAATGTTTAAACTGAGTAAGTAAATTGTTAAATCATCTCTATCAAATATAAAATATCAGACTTAATCCATGTTTAAAAAATTAAAGGAATGAAATAGAAGAATATGCAATCAAATAATGGTGTTAAAAAAAGAAAATACTTGGGACTGAGCCCCGGTGGTGTAGTGGTTGTGTGAGGGACTGTGGCCCACTGGGTTGGCTGTTCAAATCCAGCGGCAGCTCTCCAGGAATAAGGCTGGGCCTCCCACTCCCACCAGAGGGCAGTGATGCCTCCCCAAAAAAAGAAAAGAAAATTGTGGATTTGAAAAACACAATGGTTGAAAAATGTCGATTTGTTGTTACGTGTCATCAAGTTTGTTCTGATTCACAGCAATGCTTTGTACAACAGAACAAAACATTGACCAGTCCAATACCATCCTCACAATTGTTCCTATGTTTGAGCTCACTGATGGAGCCACTGTGTCAATCCATCTTTTTTTGATCCTGCTATTATACCAAGCATTATGTCCTTCTTAATATGTGCAAAGAGATGAAGTGTCACCATGCTTGCCTCTAAAGAGTATTCTGACTGTATTTCTCATTAGTTGAAATGACTCGTTATTTTTTTTCTTTTGGCAGTCCACGGTACTTCCAATATTCTTTGCCAGCACCATAACTCAAATCAGTAGATTCTGCTTAGCTCTTCTATACTACATTTCCCACTTTGTCTTATGATGTGATCTGATACAATCAGCCAATCAGTCTTATTAGGATTTGGGTGGGAGGCAACAGTTTTACTAAGATCACAGATTACTTACATCACAGATATGATGTAAGGGAAGCTTCCTGGAGTATGGGCAACATCATTCTCTTTTTTTAATGAATAGTCTTACTGGTACATAATCCAAATATCATATAATTCAATATAGTCCACTCATGTTAAGCAGGGTTACATATTCTCTCCCCACCCTATTACGCCTAGTTTCCCTCGATGTACCTCCAAGGAACCATTAACTCAGTTATTATATCCATTTATTCACCAATCCTTGATTTCATTTACTGGGAAACAGTTGAAAACAAAAATCAGAGAGTCAAAAAGCCAGCAATCATAGCAAAATAAAATAGAGAGTCTTAGAAGAGATGAAAGAAGATAGAAATGAACAAGAGTGGGGCTCCCACCATCAAGTAGTAAAAGCCAGGAGCATAGCGCATCCTACGCTATGAGAAACTCCTAGATTGAGGAGATGATCAATAACTAGGTCCTTCCTCCAGATCTGACAGAGGTATAAAGTGTTCCCCAAGAATTAGCCCCCTCCATTAGGACTACCAACTCTCTAAAATGTGAGAGAATACATTTCTGTTTCTTGCATCCATTCTCTTTTGATATTTCTCTTACAGTAACACAAGATATTTAAAGTACCAATACACATAATATGAAATCTCAGGAGAGAAGAAAAAGGTCAGAAGGCATATTTGATGAATAAGGACTGAACATATCCCAAACATTGACAGTAATCTACCTTTTCAAACACTTAATAAATGTCAAGTAGGAGGGACTGAAAGACTTCTCCTAGTTAATTGAATGCTCAAAAGCAAAGACAGTCTTGTAGCTTCAAGATAAGCACAGTTAATTGTGTATAAGTAATCCTCGTGCATTTTAACATTTGATATAGTACCGGAAACTGGCAGAAAAAATTAGGATGACCTAACAAACTTGAATGGAATTGAAAAACTATATATGACATATTTTTTTCAACAACATGCATGGTGACAGATTATACATGTAGAGTTGACCAGATGGACTATACAGAAATCAGATTGACTACATCTGTGGAAAGAGACTGTGGTAGTTACCCAATTCTGTGTCAAGTGGGTAAAAGTAGGAAGGAGTGGCGTCCAGCCTGATGATCCCTCTTTGAGGGTGTGGCCTTCTTATGAGGATTCTTTTACCATCAAGAAGTCTCTCTCTCTCTCTGTCTCTCTCTCTCTCTCTCTCTCTCTCTCTCCCTTTCTGATTCACATTAACACCACACTTCCTGCAGTCAGAGCCCTGGAGATGGATCTACTGCCATTGGATCCACTGGACTTTGCACCCACCAGCTGGTAATCTACCTGCATTCATCCTCTTGCATATGCTGCATAAGTCTAAAAAGAACTGAAAATTTCAAACTGAGTCAGGTACTCCTCAATCCTCAAAGTAATCGCCTTGCTTTTCAACATTTTAAAGAGGGCCTGTCCAGCAGGTTTCCTCAAAGTAATACATCACTTGATCTCTGGGCTACTACTTCCATGAGCATTGATTGTGGATCCACACAAGATGAATCCTTGACAATGTCAATCTTTTCTCTATTTACCATGGTTTTATCTATTGGTCTAGCTCTGAGGATTTGGGTCTTCTTTTCATTGAATTGCACTCCATCTTGAAGGCTGCAATCTTTGATCCTCCTCAGTAAGTGCTTCAAATCCTCCTCTCTTTCTGCAAGGTGGGTTGCATCATTTGCGTATTACCAAGGCTTCCTCCAATCCTGATGCCACATTCTTCTTCATATAATCTCAGTTCGCTAACGATTTTCTCAGCATGCAGACTGGATAGATATGGTGAGGGAACTTGATCATATTCTTTGTCAGATTTTCTCTTCAGACTTTTAATTTTTAATAGATTTTCAGATGCTTTTTTTTAGGGCAGAAATAAATACTTTGGAACTGTAGGTAGATTTAAAAAACAATGTACTTCGATTCTGGCAAACACAAGTGTGACCAAGATGGTCAAAGCCAGTGCTGGGGTTTCAATTCATACCGTATGTATTAACATCTGTGTTATGTAACATAACATAATTTAGTGGCCCTAGGTATTAAAATATTTGACACATATTTAACTCATTGGTAATTGGATTTTAATGTTATTGTTGAAGCTTTTTCAAACACAGAACTTTTTTTTCTTAAAAATAATTTTATTAGGGGCTCGTACGTAGTTTTTCACAATACATAAACATACTGTGCCAAGCATCTTCACATGTCCGCTGCTGTTATCATTCTCCAATCATCTGCCTTTTCCCTTGAGCCCTTGGTATCCTTTCCCCTCTTTCCCTGCTCTCCCTTCTCCATCAACCCTCAATACCTTATAAATTATTATTGTTCTGTCATATCTTACACTGCCCACCTCTGCCCCAACCCACTCCTTTGATTCCCATCCTTCAAATAGGACCTTATGTGTATATCCTTGCAGTTGGTTCCATCTCTCTACCCCACCTTCTCTCCACCCATCCAGCAGCTCCAATCTCACCACTGGTCCGAAGGGGCTCATCCATCCTGGTTTCCCCATATCTCCAGCTCCCCTCTCTACTAGTGTACCTTTTCTAGTCCATCTGGATTTATAAGGTAGAGTTGGGACCGTGATGGTTGGGGTGAGGAAGGCTTCAGGAACTAGAGGAAACTTGTATTCATCAACACTGCCCGCCTGCCCCTTGACTCCCCTGTAAAGTGGTGACCAATCACCCACCAGTGGGCCTTAGGTCCCCACCCTACTCTCCCCTTCATTCGTGATGATGTGATTCTTGTTCTTTTATGCTCGATACCTGCTCCCTTTGTCCCCTCTTGATCACACATGCTGGTGTGCCTTCCACGTAGACTTTGCTATTTCTGCACTGAATGAAAACTCATTTATCTTCAAGTCTTTGAGACTCCAGACAGTCAATCATTTGGTAGCTGGGCACCATTGTTTCTTCTACTTTGCTTGCCACTGTATCCATTTGTCTTCAGCGATCATATTGGAAGTCAATTGGTCCATTGATTTTGATTTTTGTCCTTTGATGCCTGATACCCAATTGTTTCAGTATCTCATGATCACACAGGCAAGTGAGCTTTTTTAATGATGGGTTTTGTTGCTCCTGAGCTAGATGGCTGCTTGTTTATGCTCAAGCTTTGAAGACCCCAGATGCTGTGTATTTTGATAGTTGGGCACCATCAGCTTTCTTCACCACTCTTGCTCATGCATCCACATGTCCTCAGTGGGCGCCTTGGGGATGCAAACACAAAACTTTTTTTAAAAAGTTAAAAATATTTTATTGTCCATTTACTTTCTGAATTTTTATGTTGTTGACTGTTGACTTAGTAAAGTCTTATCTGTCAACAGGTCCAATATTTGCTTTGGCTTACTTCTGGTAATCACAGCTTTCTCTGTGATACCCAAGTATACCTATATATGAGTGCTTATTGCATCTCAGGAACAAATGACACTGATGAGTATTTTTTTATCTTTCTGTAGTAATCATTGTCTGTGTACTTCGTATGGGAAAATAGAGACAGAAAATTTTATGACTCCTTTTATGCAAAACCAATAATCTCATGGCAATATAGGATTTGAAATATGATCCTGCTTGGCAGCAAAATAGCAAAATCCCTCATACTTGGTTGTACTTATGCATCAACTATGGAATCAAATTTTATCTTAATAGTTGGAAATGTGGTTATCATTCATCAGCATGAGTACTTCTTGCCAGCAAGGCCTATTAACAGAAGAAGTGTGTATGACCCTCAGATACTGTTGGCCTGTGGGTGATCTAACGAGTGATTATAAGTGAAGTAGAAAGTGACCCGATGTTGAGAGCTTTGATCATACATGAGTGACCATGTGCATACAAAGATGCAGTACTTTGCAAATGTAATTCTGGCCCTTTTAGAAGGAAATATCCTACAAAGAATTGTCTCCCACCAATATTACATAAAATAACATGCTATATTACATAAAATAACATGTTATAGAAAGCATATCATTCAGCAATGGCATAATGTGCATTCTGTTTGAATGAACATGTGTCCAGACTAGACTATATTTTAGAATCTAAATAAATCTAAATAAAATTTAGATTTAGTATCAAAACAGAAATCTCCATAAGCTTTAAAAGGTCAAAAGTAGAAAAAGTATCTTTTCTGACCCCAATAGATTACAGTTAGACTTCAAGAACAAGGAAAGAGAAAAACACTACAAGAAATTAAATAAGACTGCTAAAACACCAATGGGTCATAGAAAAAATGAGAAGCAAAATAAAAATTCTACTTAGAATCAAACAAAAATGAAAGTACCATATGCTAAAACCTTTGTGATATTGTGAAAGCAGTGCTCAGAGGAAAATTCAAAGATAGAAATATTTAGACTGTGTTTGTATTTTCACTGACAGTGTAAAAGGATTGAACAAAACTTCTTGAATCATTGTCTGCATCAATTACAGTAGTCACAATTTAAAAAGGTAAATGCTGTTTTCACTTCAGAATGTAATTGAGGATGAAGTTAAAAAATATGAAACTAATACATCCTTGACCCTTCAATATCCTAAGTAACAAAGTGGGATGCACACTTAATGTGCTTTTTTGCAGACCCAAATATGATAGTTTAATTTCAGAAAAGCACTTGTGCGAGTGTGAACTGGTCTAGCTATTTTTTTCACTGACTATTTTTGTTTAAAATAACAACTAATAGATAAATGATGGCTATTTAAACCTAAGAATTTGACACAAAGTCATTTTCTCATGGGAAGAGAGATGCCAAAACCACAATTGGCGGTGTTTGTTGCCATGACAAAATGGAAACTCTCATACAGAAATTATGGTTATGGACAACACTCTTTATCACAATGAACTTGATAACCTCTTTTCAGATGAGGTAAGTGGTGACACTAACAAGCATTAATTATTTGATATTGTGTGATGTCATATGACAACATTAAAAGTTCTGCACTGCCTGGCGAATCTTTCAAGTGATTTTGCAAAATTATGCATGGCTATAACTATACTCCAATTAGTTTTAATGTAACAGTATGCAACATTTATCATTGTGACTTGAGTCTTCATTTGAACTAATCTGTGAGAAAATATCATTTGTCGAGTTTGAGTGTAATATCAATGAAGTATAGTCATAGTTATCTGCAAAGATATTAAAATCTTTCCCCCTTAACTCCTAAATATTCCCTGAAGTTTTTTAAAAACTAAACAGCCAAGAATATCTGTCCGAGCATTGTGCTCTTTTAAGGACTGTCTACATGGAATCAAACTGGTGCAGAATTTCCAAAGATTAAATAGAAACCTTATGTGGCAGTGAGTCTTTATTGATAAGGGGATAGACAACGTGGGAAAGGAGGGTGACAATGGTACAAAGTGAAGATTTAATTGACATCACTACTTGTACATGTAAAAACTTCTCTCACTCACTGCCATCAAGTCAATGCTGGTTTAAAGCAATGCCTCATGGGTTTCCATGACTGTACTTATCTACCAGAGTAGAAAGGCCAGTTTTTCTCCCACAGAGGTGCTAGTCATTTTTAAACAGCCAACCACAGGGATCACAGACCAACATTTACCACTAAACCACCAGGGTTCCATGTAAAAACTATTAGTGTAGGTTAATATGTATCCCCTTAATAAAGCAAAATTATAGCAAAAATAATATGAGATATTGGCAATTTTTTAGGATATTTTTATTATGACTTATTAACTTAATTAGTTTAAAATTATGTTATGTTCTACCAACTAGAGATCAGAACCTATTATTATGCATTTGAATATTGAAATAATTGAAGCTAAATTTATTTGTCTGATCTGACAAAGTTTTAAATCTTCTCCTTTTGTTAGTTGGGGAAGTAACCATGATTCATTACCACAAATTCCCATCCTAAACTAGCTTATTCCCCAGCTTCCATTATGGCAGTTGGCCATGGGTGATCCATCATTAAAGGATTCATAGTTTGTTAAGACAGGTTTATATATATATACATAGCTGAAGTCCAAATAGGACTCAAATATCTAAAGTTCTCTAGTTCCTTAAAAAGCTTTACCTGAATTTTTTTCTCCCTTAAGGCAGATGAAATAGCTGCTAATGTTCTCTGTGGAATAATACCATACAGGCTTTCAAAAGGTGCACTCAGGGATGGTGAACTTGAGAATCAAGTTGGGGAATTGTCAGTGTCAGCATTGAGAGGCTTAATCCCAGGTTAGTAAAGAGTTTTGATATATATGTGAACCTAAATAATGTTCATATAATTAAAACAGTGACCAATTTACTCTAGTATATTTTGTATTAATCATTGGAGTTAATAATAATAATTCATCAGTTAAAATTACATTTTATCACCATATATAATATCTGTTTTGAATTATAGATTAGCATTCATTTCTCCATAGACAACCTTACTTTTCCTGATTTCAGATTTAATATCTGCTTATTGGTGCTAAAAAGGTTTTGTGGATTATAGAGAATTTCTGAAATTAGAATAGTTTTTGAGTCTGATTTCATTGATTTTAATATTTACTTTCAAAAGAGATCTATTAAGTATAATTTCCATACTCACTATGAATGTATAATTAATTTATTTGTTTTTAGTTTATTTAGAATTGTGCAACCCTTGCCACCCTCTAATTTTAGAACCTCTTTGACACAATAGCACAAGTATCTTCATTTTTTCTTCAATTTTTTCAATTATTATTTCAATTTTCCAATATAAATTTGGAAAACACCAATGTAAACATGATTGATCTGTATTTACATCTGGAATTCTTCCACGAAAATACGATTTCATCTGGTTTGTGATATGCAGCTGAAGGCATCCTGGTGGTACAGAGGTTAAGAACTTGCCTGCTAGCTCAGAGATCTGAGCCTCCAAACGCCCCAGCCATAGGCTTGGAGAATGACGTGGAAGTCTGCTTCCTAAATATTAGCCTTGGAAACCCCGCAGAGCAATTTGAATAAGGACCCTATAGGGTCTCTATGAGTCTAACCCAACTCAAGGGCCATAGGTGTATTTTTCTGCTTTTTAATATGTCAAGACAGATGTCTGGGGAATGTGAGTAAAATTGTGAGAAGTTTCTGAAATGTGATCACCAGTATAGCTATTTTGTTAACAAAATGAGAGTTAGCTTCAGCTTTGACAATGTTTCGTACTGTAAATAAACATTTTGATATGATACATGTATAAAAGTTCAAATTCAAAGACATTTTGAGTATTCATTATCCTGAAAAAGTATGGTTGAGTGAGTGTCCTTTGAGTGAACAACACAGATATGCTAAACATTAATTTTTCCAGTCTTTATATTTCTATATAAAGTTCAGGTCACTAAAATGTTTCAAATTTGGGCTACATTACTTCAGTTCCCAGCAGAAGCACTACAAAACTATAGTTTCATGTTATATCCTCAAATTTTATGAAAAATTTATAAATTTATAAAAATTCTCATATGAAGATTTTTGCATCTTTGTGTGGAATTGCTCACGAAGAATTCTGTTTAGTATTCATAATAAAATATTAACACAATATCTTCCTTTTAGTGATGAGATTGAAGATTAGTTGATTTCTCATGATAAACTGATAATGAGAACTGTACATCGAACTCAACTTCATTTGTAGACTCAGCGCTACATTTTAAATGAAATGTTAAATTTATCACTGATTCATATATGATTGTGAAATAATTTTCTCCCCAAACTTATTGCATACATTTTATAGCTAGTCCTTCTTCAGAAGTTCTAAAAAAGCTTTCATTAAAAGTCATTTAAAAAACCCTTTAAATTCCATTTACAGTGAATTTATATATGAACGAGATCAATGACTTTTTAGTTCTACTCCTAAGTGACTTAACAAGAGAATTTCATAAAACATACTGGAATTCATGTACTTTAATTAATTTATATTGGCTGCATAAATACAATGCATTGAGTGATTGGGAATACTTAATTGGTTGAGATTAAAAACGATGTTATCTAAATATGGTCCAAATGAATGAGCATGTGAGTGAATGAAGGAGTAGAAAGCAATCTGGTTACTAGCAAAAGTTATTCTGGAGTGAACTGAGCTTGTTGATTCCAAAGTAGGTACTATGGGGATGACTATACAACTTGACAAACTTGCTAAAATTCACTGACCTTTATATTTTGGATACACTTCAATTTTATGGTGAAGGAATTATAGCTTAATAAAGTGCTTAAAGAAACAACAACAAAATAAGTTTCAAAGGAAGCTTAACATGGGAGAGATCAATACTCTATTTCTCTTTAGGAAGCAGTATTTTGAGCTGAATTGCATTATAAACTGAGACATACTTACTTAAAATAAGGTCTTCTAGGATCCATGTGGTTAAAAATACCACAACAAATTATGCCATTCTTTTCTTTTTAAAGAAAACATCACTTTTAAATCAGTTTAGTAGAAGCATCATAATTTTATTAATATATTAATAAAATATTGCGATTATAATTATGTCTTAATGACACTCTAATAACATATTGTACCATAATATATTACATACTTACATAGGAAAGATATCTGTCTATACTCTTCCCTTCCTTTCTCTTCCTTTATATGAATTTTGCAGTTTACAGTCCATATTTATAGTCTTTGAAAAAACCCCTAAATTAATTCTGTTAAGTTTGTCATCTATAAGTTTGGTGATTTTGCCTTTGTCCAAGCTGTTGATAAATAATTTTTAGCAGAGCTAGATTGGGGGTCCTGTAACCTACCATTCATACAAGTTATTTGTAATGATGGCATAGATTAACTATTTAAATTAAGACTTAATTCAACTGTACTATTATTAATGTAAATTCTCCTCACAGACATTATAAAATAAAATGCCATATGCCACTGCATGATAAATATATAATAATGACACCCCCTCATATAATTACCAGAAATAGATATAACTTAAGCCCATGATCTGGAAACTACCATCTTTTTATGCTTCATCCTATTTGATTTTATTTCCAAGAAATGCCTTTCTTTCATCTCAAAGAAATATTTCATCCTTCAATTTTTGTTAGATGATTTATAAAGAATTAACATAAAAAGGTTCATAAGAAAGATATTTTTGCCTCTTTTGTGGAATTGTTTGTGAATAATTACAGTCAGTGCTCATTTAATAGCTGTATTTATTAGCTTCAGGAAAGAAATATCTGTATATATAAATTAGAGTCCAGATAAATAGATCTAGTCATGCACCAAGATGTTGCATTGAGTTTGTTTTGTGTTTGTGTGGGTAAGTGGTGAGGGAGGACAGGGAGAATGCAATCTTGTTTGTTTCACATAAAAGCATTTTGTAAAGCTTTAATTTCAATTCCTACATATGATGCTTAAAAATAACTGCCTGGCTGAGCTCCGGTGGCGTAGTGGTTGTGCACGGGACTGTGGTCCACTGGACTGGCAGCTCAAATCCAGCAGCAGCTCTCCAGGATCAAGGCTGGGCCTCCCACTCCCACCAGAGGGCAAGGATGCTCCCCCCAAAAATGAAAATAAAAATAACTGCCTGATGGTAATGATAGTGGCATAGATGGGGAGAAAGTTCTTAAAGATTTTCAGTTCATACTCAGCACTTTATTGATTTCACCATTCCCCATACACTATGATTGTAAATGAGAGTGAAATATTCCTACAACTCTCTTGTAGGGTATAGTCTCACAGAGAAGTGCACATATTTCTGAGGAAACACTGACATCTGAAAAAGGAGAATATGTGTGTAGGTATGGATTTTCTTGTAATCTTCTGTATTCTGTGTGATTTGTGTATCTTAAAAATTAGACGTTATACTCAGATCATTTACTTAATTGCCTTCTATGTGCCTGCTTCTCAGTAGGAATTTCACTGCCGTCTCTTTTTGTTTATTATAGATTCGAAGCTAAATCTAGGATCTGAGACAATGGACCTACAGAATTATTCCTTGGTGTCAGAATTTGTGTTGCACGGACTCTGCAGTTCACGACATCTCCAATATTTCTTCTTCATATTCTTTTCTGGACTTTATGTGGCCATTGTGTTAGGAAATCTCCTCATTGTGGCCACTGTCATTTCTAACACCCGCTTGTACTCTTCCCCTATGTACTTCCTACTAGGGAACCTATCCTTTCTTGACATGTGGTTGGCCTCATTTGCGACCCCCAAGATGATCAGAGACTTCCTGAGCGATCGAAAGCTCATCTCCTTTGGGGGGTGTATGGCTCAGATCTTCTTCCTGCACTTTATTGGTGGTGCTGAGATGGTGCTGCTGGTCTCCATGGCCTATGACAGGTATGTGGCTATATGCAAACCCTTGCATTACATGACCGTGATGAGCCGACGGACTTGCATTGGACTTGTATTGGTTTCATGGACCATTGGGTTTGTGCACTCCATCAGCCAAATAGCCTTTACAGTGAATTTACCCTACTGTGGCCCCAATGAGGTGGACAGCTTCTTCTGTGACCTCCCTCTGGTGATTAAGCTTGCCTGTATGGACACCTATGTCTTGGGAATACTCATGATATCAGACAGCGGCTTACTTTCCATCAGCTGCTTCCTGCTCTTAATGCTTTCCTACACGGTGATCCTGATCACTGTCCGGCAGCGTTCGGCTGCAGGAGTCTCCAAAGCCCTTTCCACTTGCTCTTCACACATTATGGTTGTCACACTCTTTTTTGGACCCTGCATTTTCATTTATCTTTGGCCTTTCAGTAGGTTCTCTGTGGATAAACTACTGTCTGTGTTCTACACCATTTTTACACCTCTCTTGAACCCACTTATTTACACATTGAGAAACGAGGAAATGAAGGCCGCTATGAAGAAACTGTGGAGACAACATTTGACTTTTCACTGAACTCCAGCTTTGCATAGAGTTACGTGTGCTTACTCAACTCAAGGAAATATTATTCTTTAATGAGTCTAATCAGCCATACAATTCTGATATTAGATCGATCTAATCTGCAATGAATTTTATTATAAACAATTGTTGATGCTCACAAAATGATGTATGCATATGATTGTGTAAGCATGTGTATATGGCACATGTAAATATTTAAATGTATGTATTTTAAAACATATCAAATGATTCAAAAATTCAAACTCATTACCATTGAGTTTATTTCTTCTCATAGGAGTCCTATAGAACAGGTCATAATTGTCCATGTATGTTTCCCAGACTGTAAATTTTTTTGTGGCATCACTGCCCTGATGGGAGTAGGACGCCCAGACTTGCTCCTGGAACCACCAACCCTGTGGGCAGCAGTCCCGCACACAATCACTAGGCCACCAGGGCTCAGCCCCAGACTGTAAATTTTTATGGAAGTAGAAAGTCTCATTTTTCTCCCATGGAAGGACTGGTGGTTTCAAGTAACTGAGCTGTGGTTAGCAGACCAATGTACAACCACTGCACCACCAGTAATCCTTATAAAGCCTATAGCACCCATCAAGTCAGATCCTACTTGTGATCATGAAGGTTAGAGTAGTGCTGAATTCCAAGGTTCTTTTCATGGCTGAGTTTATTTGGAAGTAGATAACCAGGTCTGTCTTCCAAGGTGTCTCTGGGTGGACCCAAACTTCCAACATTTTCATTAACAGTCAACATTTTGTTATTAACCATGTGCACCACCCAGGAACTTTACATGCTTATGCAGAGAGAGCTCCCTGGTGACAAAGAGATTAAGCATTCAATTCGCACCCAGGAGCCACTCCATGAGAACAAAATCTGGCAATCTGCTCCTAAAGATGACAGCTTCAGCAACCCCCTGAGGCTGTTCTATTCTGCTATACAGAGTTGTTATGAGCAACAATAACACACACACACACACACAAACCCTCACCTACATTTTGGAATATATTCTGCAAATTTTTTTCTCATCTTATACGTTTGTTTATAAGTCAGATTTACCTTAATAGTTTGATTGTTCTTAATTACATTAAAAATAGAATTTCATTTACTAATCAGAGATGAACCGTCAAGGAGAAAGAATTCAAGGCATCAGACAGAGCATCTGTTTCTTGGGCCTGATTTTGGAGGTCTGAGTGAAGAAACAAAAATATCATCTCACTTCTTCCTTCCCCAGAGGAATCACAATGACTTACCTACAGTTCCCTTTCAGGGGGATGAACAACAGACAAGGGGGTGGATGGAGACATCGGACAGTGCAAGAAAAGAAAAAATACTAATAATTTCTAAATTATCAAGAGTTCATGAGGGAGGGAGGGAAGGAGGTAGGGAGGAAGGGGAAGGAGGGGAAAATGAGGAACTGATATCAAGTAACAAGAACATTCTTTGAAAATGTTGATGGCTACACATGTATAAATGTGCTTGAGACAACAGATGGATGTATTTTAGTAATCAATAATCTGGTGTCAATTTCAGGATTGGGAGTGTAGGGGTGGAGTCTAGCCTGTCAATCAGGAGATAGCCAACGAGACCTCTGTGTGGGCATGGCTTTCTCCTGAGAAGTCTGAGACATCCGGCCATATTCCCTCCTTGGTGGCAAGAGGTTTATCACTCAGTCCCTTGGAGACACTTTACTGCCATGATCAATATAAGGCAGGCTCCCTGTGAGACATCCTGGAGGAGAAGCCACATGGACTTACCCTGATGGAACCAGACCTCCGAAGCTGGAAAAGTCACACAGAGTCTCCTGCCACTGTTGAGATGTGTGAGAAGCCACAGAGAGGCCCCTGCCAGTGCTGAGATGCTTTTACCATCACTCGATACACAAGACTCTGCACCTGTTGACTGGTGACTGTCCTGGTGTCATTGCTTGTGCCTCGTGAATCTTAAGGAAACTTTATATACTGGTATTGAACGTATGGGCTAATATCAGACTTGTGGGCTTGGACTAGACTAGGTTGGGATGCTTTCTCAATGTTTCATTCCTCTTGCATAGAAACCTCTCCCTTATATACATATGACTGTTATGAACTTTTTTCTCTAGTCTACCCAGACTAACACAGATGTATGAATTGGGATAAGAGTTGTATAAGCCCCCGGTAAAATGATTTTTAAAAAACAATCATTATTTCAACATTATCAAAATACATACCTTTCTTTTAAAATATGTATTATTTTTAATTTTTCTTTTTCACAGATGAGTACATATCAGTGAAAGTTAATGACAGAAACTATACTACAGGTGAAAAAAATACATACTTATGGTCAAACTTTGCCTGAAATAAGCGTAAACCTTAATGTTACCAATTAATATGCATTTGGCTGTTAAATTAGTGAATTTTCATGGAAAATAACTTCTTTTTAATTACTACCTCTCTTTTCGAAATATATTCTTCCTCTGGATAGTAAAATGAATGTATCTGACTCAATAAATTTAGGTCCCATGGTGGTTTGTAAATATTTCTGTATCCTTAAAACACAAACATAAAGGAGAGTTAACTTTTACATTGACCCAATTGATATTCAGAGAACTCAAATAATCTCACTGGTTGGTGCTAAAATATAAAAAGAGAGAATTAATTAACGACTCATACTTGAGTAACTGAATGAATCATCAAAAAATTCTTGGAATTGTCTTTTATCCATATAGGTATATAATAAGATAACATAAAGAAAATAACTTGTGCCTTAGGATAAATCTACCTATAATCCCTGTGTTGTTACTTGGATATGTGCTAATTTTAGAGACTCTGGATACAATCATTTTATTATGAATTAAACCTCTCTCTATAAACATCAAAAGAACTAGGATTTCAATGTCTTTCTTAGGATTAAGTTCTTTACTTGCTGTTAAGCTAATCCTCATACTGACTTTATATTATTTATTATTAAGTAGCCATTTTTGTAATCCAAACATAACATAATAAATATGTAATTTCATCAACTACATCATAAATTACATTCATAAGTTGCAATTTAATCAGCAGCTATTTTCCGAGCAACAACTGTATTTCAGATCTAGGCCCTTAGCGAAGATAGAGCACTTAGGGACAGGCTTGTGTAATTCAAGACTCAAGAACCTGTGAGTAGTGGACTATGCAGACAATCGTAGTGTATGCAGTGAAGTTAAAACTATGATGGGAGAAACTAGGTATGCTAGGAGAGCCCATGAAAAGAAAATCTACTTTTCTAGGAAACACTTCCCACAATCTTCCATTTCACTCTGATCTCACAGGATACCATCTCAATAAATTAAGCAATGTCCACAATATCATTATGAATAAACTGACGTGTGTATCACTGAAATTTGAGTAAAGAGTCACCAGTTTACTTCCCACAAATTATGGGGTTCTTTTGTGATCTGAGTAAGTGTACATAGCGAGTTAGTTTTCAATCAATCTATTTATGCACATTCTGTTTGATAACAGCACTTGAAAGTACCTCAGCGTTGCAGCTACCCTCATTTCACCGTTTGATAGCCCCCTTCTCATTTGTCTTTCTTTCCTACCTCCTCCTGTTTTCTAAACATTTTTTGGGGGAAATGCTGACCTTTAGATTTTGTATGGTTGATTGCCAAATGTAGTCATAATTTTCAATTCGGAGAAAGTCATGTTGTTTCAAATATGTAAAATTCTCTGAATTTTGAAGAAGCAAAATGAATTTTTTTCTTTCCCTGCACTAAATATGGAATCCTATTGTGTTCTGAACTACATTGACTCTACTAAGATAGTACTTGTCGATCTTACTTGTTAATCTTGTAACTTGTAAATGATGAATCACTTTCCTCTTGTTGCTTTCAGAATTTTCTACTTGTGCTTGGATTTCAACAATTTGATTATAATGAACCTTGGTATAAATCTCTACACTTATCTCTTGCAATTCATCGGATATCTTGGATTCATAGATTTTATCAAATTGGGGATATTTGGACCACTTCATTTCAAATATCCTACTTATACTTTTTATTCCCTTTTCTCCTTCTGGGATGCTGATTATGTATGTCTTGGTATGCGTGATGATCTCCCTCAGGTCTCTTAAACTCTGTTAATTTTCTTTTCCCCTTCTTTTCTTTCACCCCTGAGACTTGGTAATTCCAATTTATTAGTATCCAAATTATTTTAATATGTTTTCTGTCTTCTCAAATCTGTTATAGAAATTGTTCCCTTAATTTCCAAATTTCTGTTGTGCCTTTAAGCTCCAGAATATGACTTTGGTTCCTTTTTATACTTTTTCTTGCTACTGATTCTCTATTTGTTGAAATATGTCTTTCTTTTGTCCCTCATGGATTTTCCTAGTTCTTACTCATGTCTTCCTTTAGCTCTTTGAGAATATTTAAATTATTGAGTCAGACTTCATCTAGTAAGTCTAATTTATCTACTTTCCTTGTCCGGATACCATTTTCACCTGCTAATGTAGCATATTATTTTTCTTTATTTATATGTATTGGATTTTTTTGTTGGTAATTGATCATTCCCTTTTTTTAGTCATTTTATTTGGGGCCTCATACAACTCTTATCACAATCCATACATACATTCATGTGTCAACCGCAGTTTTACATTTGTTGCCATCATCATTCTTAAAATATTTGCTTTCTACTTGGGCCCTTGGTATTAGCTCTTCATTCCCTAAATCCCCCGAACCCTTGATAATTTATAATCTATTATTATGTCATTTATTATTATTATGTCATACATTGTCTGATGTCACCCCTTATCCACTTTTCTTTTGTGCATCTCCGAGGGAGGAAATTGTATACAGATCTTTGTAATTGGTTTCCCCTTTCTACCCTACCTTCCCTCCACCCTCCCAGTTTTGCCACTTCCTTTCTTTCTTTTTAATCCTTTTATTGGGGGTTCATACAATTCTTATCACACTCTACACATAAGTCCATTACATGTCAAGCAGATCTGTACATTGACTACACTCATCATACTCACAACATTTGCTTTCTATCTAAGTCCATGGCATTGGCTCATCATTTTTTCCTTTCTCCCCACAACACTCCTCCCCATGAACCCTTGATAATTTATAGATAATTACTTCTTTGTCATATCTTACACTGTCTCATGTCTCCACTCATTCTAGTGAGCTATTAGTGCTTACAAATGTGGTCATCATGCTGCAACCTGATTGACTAGATAAACTGCACATCTTCCCTCTTAATACCCTCAAATTGACAAAAGATTATGTAACTATAATACTCTGGAAGTCACAGCTTGCTGTGAGTTGAAGTTCATGGTTTAATTTATCTTTCTAAACTTGTAAAATCTAATTTTAAAATTTTGCTAATTCACCATTTTAGCATTTTTCACATGTCCAATTCAGTGACATTAGTACTAAAAAGAAGAGGAAAATGAAGAAGGAGAAGAAGGAGGAGGAGGTGGAGGAGGAGGAGAAGCTGTAGCTGTGTGTGTTTTGCTGAGTGCAGGGGAACATGAGGAAGCCCTTCCAGTATTTGAAGATTGACTACGTAGGAACTTCAATGATTTGTCGACCTTCACCTCCTGCTTACACTGAGCCTGAAAATTAGCTAGAAGTAAAAGCGTAGGGTTTGAGGGGGTATTTACTTTCTTTTTAAGATTTTATTTTATTTAGTATAAGTTTAAAAGCAAATTAATTTTCCTTCAACAACTTACAGACATTTTGCTTCATGAGTTTGTTGCAATTCCCTCAATGTAAGAGCACCCTTCTCACTTCCTCCTTTGACATTTCTTTTGCATTCTTCCTTCCTTATTTCTTGCTTCTATTTGCTTTCTGTTATTTGTTTCTGGAAAATGTTGTTTTGGTCTGATATGATTTATGGTAATAAGGAATATGTTTCTCAATTATGCTATTATTCACTTTACAAGCCAAAATTTGCTCCCCCCTCAAGGGAGCAGCCTCCAGGCTAGAAGGATGTCTAAGGACCACAGTTTTAGAGGTTGTTCCAGTCTCTCTCAGAGAAGTACATCTGATCTTTTCGATGATTTTAATACTTGACATTACTTTTCTCCACCCCTGTCCAAAATTTTCTGTTGTGATCCTGAACAGAGCAGTTAGTAATGATTGTGTCCTTTTAGTACCTGTGGCAACTAGAAATAGAAAATATGGTTCACCCACTCAGGTAGTCCTTTGGATTAATTGCTTCTTCTAATTTTTGTATTTATTGATTCTTTCTTGCTCTGGATAAATAAGGACAATAGTCGCATCTCATAGTTCAGATGGTTGTTTGCAAACTTTCAAAACCACAGTAGATGATTATCTTTGTGAACTGTGTTGTACAAATTCACCCAGAGGCCTTCAAAGACTGTTGTCCTAAATGCACGAGGCCAGCAAGTCATTCCCTCGACATGTGGAGAGATGACTAACAAGCTTGCATCATTTTGCACACTCTAGGAGCCCTAGTGGTGTAGTAGTTAGAGGTCGAGCTTCCATCCTCATGAAGGCCATTTGAAAACCACCAGCAGCTCCTAGAGAGAAAGATTGTGCTTTCTAGTCCAGCACAGATGATAGTTTCAGAAATCCACCATGAATTGGCATTGGCTTTATAGAAGTGAGTCTGGCTTCGTTTTTTGCTTGCTTTTTTATACCCTCCTATGTCCTTGGATAACTGCTCATTTGCAGCACATACAGATACAAAAGTAAAAATATCCTCTGCTAAACCTATGCTTTTAAAGGAGGGGTATCCCCCCAAAAAACCCCAAAATGAAAGCACACTGGGCTGATCAGAGCTTTCATAACATGCATTTTCCCCACTCGCACTGAATTAGTGCACACAATGACATTGCTTGGGAAGTTTCTCTCTGGTCACAGTATTTTTTTTCATAAAAGTAGTTTCATTCAAACCTTATTTTTGGTCATGGCCAATTTGAGAAAACAGCATGTGCCTATTTAATTTTGTTTCCTGCTCAGGGAAAATGCCACAGAAACTGTTGTGACGTTGAACACAGCTTACAAGGACAACACTATGAGAAAAACTCAAGCGTATGCATGATTTTCTCTTTTGAAAAATATGTGATATGTCAATTGGTGACAAATCTCATTCTGGATGTCCCTCAATTTTGCAACCTGATGAAAATGTTGGCTCATCTTGCACTTGAAGTTCATCCCACCAGGTCAGCCTGTTAATCAAGTTTTCTATTTAGAGGTTCTGAAAAGATAAGAGTTCTGCAAAAAAAAGGGGGGGGGAGGTTCTGATTTAGGCATCAGGCATCAGACAACCCCAAACAAACATATGGCTGTGAATGAGAGGAAAGGGGTGGAGTGGAGACCTCAAGGCCATCTGGAGACAATTGGACATCTCCCCTTTCTGTCTCCCCTCACCCAGGTGCCCCCCAGGAACCATCTGTCCAGTCTTTCTCCCCTCCCAACTGTCCATCCAGGAGTGTTCCCTTCTTTATTCGGTCCATTTGGGGGGCTCAGATCTCATTTACTCCCCACCACGTGACCCCTGAAATGTACTCTGTCATTGTCTGCTTCCGTAGGGAGTCAGTATAACAAACTCTGTTGCTGTTTGCCCAGTCCCCCCTATGGCATAGGTCCCCAAAGGGGCGTAGTCCTCTGGGCATCATGGGCAGAGATCAGTCCAGTGTAGGGACCGGACCAACTCTCTTTCTATTCCTCTGTGTCCACCTGTCTCCATGTGGATGTGGCATTCTGGCCCCTCACCCAAGCTGTCCTCTGCCACACCCACTTCCAGGGAGGAAATCAATCTGAGCCCCCAACAAAATTACCTAAGTCGAAGGCCTGATCTGTGCAGATAGGGGGCTAGTTTTGCCACCACAATAATGCACCTGCTTACACAGTCATCTCAGTGCACCAATTTTTTAGCAAGAAAATAACGTACCTTTCTTGCCTCACCTATCACCTGACCTTAACTTTTGTGACTTCTTTTTGTTTTGTTTTTGTGAATGTAGAAGGACATGAAAGGATTGCTATTTGAAAACTTAGAAGAATTGAAGAAAAAATGAGGGAAGTTGTGATAGGTTGGTTTATTGTGCCAACCAGACCAGTAGGAATATGTGGGGAGTTCAATGAGGTTGCAGCCTGATTGGAGCACAACTGAGATAAATAAAGATACCCAGCATATCACCTTTTCTCTTCCTCCCTGGTGATCGAACCAGCATGCTATTGCCTGAGCTAGTGGACTGCACCTGTGGACCAAACCACATGGATTGTGTCACTAGAACTTGAGGCTCCTTCGAGACCTGCTTTGCCATGATGCTGCATACACCTTTGCTTGACTTCAAGGCTGGTGAATCATGTCAGCATGCACTCCTTGAATTTGAGATCCCATTGGGACCTGCTTTGATAAGCTCCCATGCTACTGACTGTGGCTGATCCACCCTGCCGTCTGCTGCCAGCTGGCAGACTCTGACTATCTTGCCTGAGGGAAGACTCCACTGTGTGTTTCCTTGCCCTTGTGAGTTGAAGGAGGAAAGTGAGTTGAACTGAGTCCTCTGTTCTGTTGTGTGGACTAAGTAACTGTGATGGGCAGGTTTGTTATACCAACATGGCCACAGAAGATTGGTGGGTCTGTCATGACAGCACAATCAATGAATACACGAGAAGAATTGAAGGGCAGAGATAGGAAGGGCTCAGCGAGTCCCGCGCTCTCTCTTGCTTCTGGATCTTCAGACCAGACAGCTGCTTTGTTCATCCTGTGCCTCGACCTCCAAGTCACACTACCCGTGGGACACCTAATCGTGGACTGTGGAGCTCTGAGTTGAGGTTTCTTTAAGCCCTACTTCACCACGCTCCAGGGTTATACATCTCTTGAGCTGGTGACTGTTGGGCTCTGTCATCTGGCTGACTGGTGGTGACCTGCTTTGCTGTTTGCTGCCTGTGACAGATAGGCTGAATTGCTCTACAGAGGACTACTCAGCGGCCCTCAAGACTTGAAGGACTGCCAGTCTTCTAGCCAGTCTCATGCAAGTGAGTTGCACCGAGCAATTTGTACTGCTTTATAAATTACTTAACTGTTTCTTTCTTATCTTATATATTCTTCTTTCTATATAAATATATAAAGAGAATTACTAGTGTCCTGGTTTTATTTCTCTAGAGAACCTTCTCTGACACAAGTGGTACCAGGAGTGCTTCTAGAGAAATAAAATCATAAAATTGGTTCTCCAAACTGACTAGTCTTAAGAGCACTGATGATGTTAATTCTAGATGTAAAGTCATGGGTAATTCTGCCACTCCTACTAGTCCATGGTGTGAAATAGCAAAGCTGATAATTAAAATAGGAGCACCAATGTATGGGGTGCTGGTTGAAGGAGAGGCACTGGGAGAATGTACGCTTGATATTTTCCAGCAGTTTTGTCAAGACGCCAAGTATAGGGAAGCTGATTGGCTGGTGCTCTTTACAATGGACTATGTGATTAAGGGTGTCACTGTACTGAGTGGTGTGATTGACCGAGATTATCAAGAAGAAATTGGACTGGTGTTACATAATGAGGGTAAAGAGGAATATGTCTGGAATCCAGGAGATCCCATAGACCGACTCTTAGTGCTACCATGCCCTATGATAAAAGTAAGTGGTAAATTACAGCAACCCCATCATGACAGGACATCTAATGACCTAGACCCCTTAGGAATGAAGGTCTGGGTTACCCCACCAGGCAAAAAAACACAACCAGCTGAAGTGATTGCTGAGGGCAAAGGTAATACAGAATGGATAGTAGAAGTGGGTAGTTCTACCTACCAATTATGACCACGTGATCAATCGCAGAAGCGAGATTTGTGATTGTTCATGTATTTTCTGTTTATGAGCTTATTGAATCTTTTCTTTGCTCATGTATGATATATCAGCTACAATTGGACTCAGTGTGTTCTCATTTATATGTATGATAGATGCTTGAGGTTAAATTTGATTTCATTGATTTCATCGATGTCTGGAAATTTTATATGGGTGAAGAATTGTGTGCAGATGCCATGTTGAAAAGTGGTGGATTGTGATGGACAGGTTTGTTATACCAACATGGCCACAGAAGATTGGTGGGTCTGTCATTACGGCACGACCAATGAATACACGGGATGAATTGAAGGGCAGAGATAGGAAGGGCTCAGCGAGTCTCGCCCTCTATCTCTTGCTTTCAGATCTTTGGACCAGACAGCTGCTTTGTTCGTCCTGTGCCTCGACCTCCAAGCCACACTACCCGTTGGACACCTAATCGTGGATTGTGGAGCTCTGAGTTGAGGTTCTTTCAAGCCCTACTTCACCACGCTCTTGGGATATACATTTCTTGAGCTGGCGACTGCTGAACTCTGTCATCTGTTGGTGACTGTTGGTGACTGTTGGTGACCTGCTCTGCTGTTTGCTGCCTGTGACCAGATAGGCTGAATTGCTCTACAGAGGACTACTCAGTGGCCCTCAACACTTGAAGGACTGCCAGTCTTCTAGCTGTCTCATGCAAGCTAGTTGCACCGAGAAATTTGTACTGCTTTATAGATTACTTGACTGTTTCTTTCTTATCTTATATACTCTTCTTTCTATATAAATATATAAAGAGAATTACTAGTGTCCTGGTTTTATTTCTCTAGAGAACCCTCTGCGACACAGTAACTGTTACATTCCTTCTCACTGTGTGTGTTTGTTTGTGTGTGTATTCATGAGTGCCCTGGCTTTTTTTCACTTGAGAACTCTGCCTAACACAGAGGAACTGTCAGCTATCCAAATAGATGCGTTGAAAAATGTTTCCAAGAATGGAATCACAGATTCTCAAATGTATTAAATGTAGTGGGGAGCACTTTGAAGGTGATAGGTTGTTTTGTAAATAAATAAATAAATAAATAAATAAATAGCTTTGAAAAAATTCAGTTTGGGGAAGTATTACTTGATATGTTCATGAGTGTACTCCAATTCAAATTCTCACATATGTTCAGCTTTTGTGTCCATGTATCTACTTCTAGATATTGCTCATTATCACTATTACTGCTGGATTGTCTATGTAATAGTATTTACCTTTGTTCTCTTTACTCTTATGAATCTTTTAAGTATATTCCTTTGCCTTGGTCATGTTGTGTTACTTCCCCTATGTTGTATATGACTTTTGTTTTCACTCATGTTAACATATTTCTTGCTAGTGATTTACTCTCCCTTATGTCCATCCTACATGGGAACCATCAAGGAATGTTTCTTGCTGCATAAATCTTTTCCCAACTTTTTATTATAATGGCCCCAAACAATATCTAAATGTAAATCTGTACATGACTTTATATATGACTTATTTCATTTGTGAACTTACAGGTTCATTCATATTACAGAGTACTTCATAAACTTCTCTTTTCCTCTTATGCACCATAGTTTACCATGTGTTATCTCATGTCCAAAGTATGTAAGGTGAAGTCTCATCATCCTTGCTTTCTGGCTGTACTTCTTCCAAGACAGATTTATTTGTTCTTTTGTCAGTCCATAGTACTTTCAATATTCTTTGTCTGTACCATAATTCAAATGCATTGATTATTCTACAGTCTTCTATAATTCAGTGCCCAATTTCCACATGAGGTGATTGAAGAATATCATGGCTTGGATTAGGCACACCTATGTTCTTAAAGGAACATCTTTGCTTTTCAACATTCGGAAGAGGTCGTGTACAGATTTACCCAATACAATACATTGTATGATCTCTTGACTGCCATTTTCATGAGACATTTGTGGATCCTAGCAAAATTAAGTCCTTGACAACTTAAACCCTTTCTACATGTATCACTATGTTATCTATTGCTCTAGTTGTATCATGGTCTTTATATTGAGTTCTAATCCACATTGAAGGCTACTGTTTTTTATCTGTTTTCACAACTATCTTTTGATCCATGTAGAAGTCACCCATGAGTACAAATCCTCACAAAACTGTTCTCTTGATACAAAATATAGGAGTAGACCTCTGACTGCATCAACCCTGGCCAGGCTGTCAGCTATTTTGACATTCTGTCAGTCATTTTCACTAAGCAACCTGGTCTCTGAGACATTCAAGGGGTGATTTCTACCCCTGAGCTCAAAATATACATTAATCACATCCATTTTCACCACTTCAAATCGGAATAACTAAAGACACCAAACAAACAAAATAATCAAAACTTTAACTTCCCATAATCTTTCCAGAAAACAACAAAGTAAGCTGTATTTCCATAACTGACCTCTGGTTAACCCAAGAGTAAAGGCCACCATGAGGTAGAGAGAGGTAAATCTCCATCTTTATGATTTGTTTCTCTGCTACCCCATAGAGTAATTGTACATTAAGAAAATCACCCAGCCTAATCAAGATCAACCCAAAAATCTTATATTAGCCCATTTGTCCAATGTCAGTCTGTAAATCCCTCCTCAGATTCATGCAAAAAAATGTAGTGATGCCATGATCCTGAGTCCATGAAGATCCAGGCTAGCGAGTGGAAAGTCATGTGGATCCAGGGGTAGTGGAAGTATCTCAGTTCTGGCAGGAGTCTCCAGGTCACTATTTCAGTTCCAGCACTCTAGCATATTTCCATGTCTTCTCAATAGGACTATCTCCCTGGAAATGAGTGCATGACCTACCTCCAGTGGGCTATATATCTTCTTAGCACCTCCAAATGAGGTCATCAAGCTGCAACCTAAAGTCCACCCCTTCACTCTTAATAGTCTCAAGTTGGGAATAGATTATACAAAGGCATCATTTGGAGAACGAAGGTGTGCCTGATCCAAACTGTGGTATTTTTAAGCAATTTATATGCATGAGACATCTGGGCACTGGATAGGAAGAACAGGAAAAATTGATGCATTTGAATTATAGAGAATGTTGAATATACTGTGGATTATGAGAAAAATAAACATCTTCTTGAAGGAAGTACAACCAGATGATTCCTTCAAAGTTAGGATGGCTAACAAGACTATGTCACTGGGCACATGTAATCAGGAGAGACAAGACATCATTGTATATAGTCAGCAATAATAAAAAAAGGAAGTCTTTGAAGAGATAGAATGGAACAGTGGCTGCAACAATGTGTTCAAACATTACAAGAATTATGAGAATGGTGCAGGGCTGAACAGCTTTTCTTTCTTTCTGTTTCACCCGGAGAGGCTATGAACAATATTGGAATTGACAGAACCTCATGACATGTACAAGGAGCTCTGGCAGAATAGTGGTTACAAGCTGAGCTGTGATACACAGAGTCAGCGATTCAAAACCACAGGAGAAAGACACAACTTTCTTGGGCAGAGATTTAGACTCAGAAACCCAAAAGGGCGGTTTTGCCTTGGCCACTAGGGTCAACTCTGAGTCGAAATCAATTGATGGCAATGAATTTGTTTTTTCTTTCTATTCTTTTTCTTTCTTTTTGAGTAACAACAACTACAACACAACTCAATGTAAAAATGAACTTGTACATATCACTCACCACATGGGCCCCAACCTAAATTATTACGGCAGTGGTTCTCAGCCTTCCAAATACTGTGGCCCTTTAATACAGTTTCTCATGTTGTGGTGATCCCCCAACCATACAATTATATTTATTGCTACTTCATAACTGTAATTTTGCTACAGTTCAGAATGGGATGACCCCTGTGAAAGAACCATGTGACCCCAAAGAACTCGCAACCCACACGTTGAGAACTGCTGTACTAAGGACTAATACAGAAGAGGAACTCTATCTCTGCTTTCTGCCTCCCTTCCTGCTCTGTGGTTTCCTAAGTCTCTGAAGTCCTTGCCCACCTCTCTGAACTTCCCTGAACAGAGAACCCCTTCTTCTGCTTACCTTGCTTCTTTCTAGGTTTATCTGTACTCTGTCTTTGTCTTCTTAGGGAAGATGCATTCCTGTAACTCAAACTGGTTGTACTCTAACGTAGGAAGCTGTGTACTGATTGTTCAAGTACTCATGGGGTCTTCTTTAGTAGATAGGTTTCAGTAGTGCTTGCAGACTAAGAAAGACAGGAGGAGAACCTAGCAATCTATTTCTGGGAAAAGGAGAAGTCAGCCATCACCTTTTGAATGTTGTAGACTGAGCCTGGCGATATGTACTTCTGTTGTCCGTGGTAGCAAGTGAAGACAAACTCAACAGCTTCTACCAACAACATTGTTTGCTTCAACTGTGTATGTTTTTCCCAATTAGTAGGGTTTGTTCTGTTAACTTAAAATGTTTTCTAGAAAGAGGAGTAAGCGATTACCGATTTAAGAAGGGTGGAAGTCTGTACTCTCACCTTGGTGTTTGTTGACCTAAGTAGGTTGCTACATTTTTTTAGAGGGGGTAGTAGTCTTTTGTGATGTTTGGTTGGTATGAACACATTATTTTTTAAAATTTATTTAGGGTGACTCTCTCTAACCGTTTTCCTCCTAGTGGGACAGCTTTTCTTAGAGCCATTTGTAATTGGGTCTATTGGAATTTCGAAGCTGCTAGCTTGTCCCACAGCCAGTCTGAAATACATGAGACAAAAACCAAAAAAACAAGAAACTCGCTATCATGTTGTTTCTCAGATCTCGAGATCCTTACCTGGCCCGTCTGCTCTCTTTCATTCAGACATCTGTCTGTGGTCTTATAAATTTTGATTTTTTCCCCCTGTATTTAGTGGTTAGAATACAGAGAAGCACATCTACTCCATGTTGTACTGATATCAGAAATATGCAAGATTTCCCATTATTGACTTTTTTATCCAAAGGCCATGCTACACTCACTTATTCATTTTAGTCTTTATAGACTGTTTTGAATCTTCTGTGTACATAGCTGGGTTATCTGTGCATAAGGATTATGTAGTTCCTTCACCTACAATTTTTGTACCATTTTGTAAACCCTCACTGCCTGAAACTGCCAGTCTCTGTCAATACAATATGGAATTGAAATGACTATCCCCAGCCTTCTTCTGTCTCAAGGGAAATTTTTTTTCAGTGTTTCAAAATCAGCAGTATCAGTGAAGATATTTGTTTAGGTACTTGTGTTGGCACTCACCAGATAAAGTATTATGTTTACATAGTGTTCCTTATTATTGATAGTTTTCAAATACTTTGAAACTGAATCTGTATCCAATTAATTGAAATACTTTATCACATTTATCAATGTGCAACTTTTGTGAATCATATTACTTTTAAATGTTGAACTAACATTACATACCTTTGATCATCCACGCTAGTCAGGTGTATATTTTAATATACCATTGGTCAATAAAGTATTAATACCTTGCTAAGAATTACTGCATTCCTGCTCATATAAATGTCCATATGCTTATATATTCATATTCATTTATATGAGTTTGTCCTGTAAGTATCCTTGACTATAATATTGTATCAGATTGTGGAATTAAAAGCATGTTGGTGGCATAAACAAAACTAAATTTATGCTCTATGTTTTTGTTCACAGAAAGTGTTTGTGCAAGACTAATGTCATTCAGGCTAGATGGTAGATAGGAGTTATTTGGGGGAGAGGAAAACACTATTCAACAGGAGAGTGATGGAGGGGAAAAAAGGAAACAGGGCATTGAAATGGCAGGTTTGGTGAGTTGTTGATTGTAAGACTAATAATCTGTTTTGTAAACCTTCACTCACGTCACAAAAATAGTTTAAAAACAAACAATAAGAAGCTGACAGTACTTCTTAATGTTAGAAAATTTCACTAATATAGATTTTCTTTGTGGAACTGGTTCCAATAATAGATTAAATAGCATTAGCAAACCTCAGCCTATAAAGACTTTCTAAATCTTCTGCTGACTGTCTTAAATAATTTATTTTACAGAAAGTTTTCTATTTTAATCCAGTATTAAGTGTAATGATGAAATTCAGTTGATCAATGCAGAATAAGAATAAGATTCATTGCTCAGTGTGAGATTTGCCCCATCCTCTCATTCTTTACCACTAATTTTGGTATCTCATGTTAAAGGGATGCCTTCCTCACCATGGCTGTCATAAACAGAAAGTACCTGGCCTGTATCTCACAGTTTTTTTGTAGGAATGAAAAATAAATATTTGTTTTATTCAGTAAATACAAGAAATCCTAGTGGCAGAATGAGTTAGACATTGTCAAAATTGATTAGGCTCTTTGAAAACTAAAAGCTCTATGTTTTATTTGAATAAGAGTATTAGATAATATATTAAAGATTAAGCATATCAGTATTAGATATGTTACCCTATAAATTTCTTAACTCATGTTTCAGTGTTCTTAATACAGTGCTCTTTCTCACAGCATTTAATGTTATATTGCAAATAAAAACAGCCTTTCAAAAGGATGAAAACAAATCAATGGTAGTACTGTTAATAAGTTCTGGGCATTTCCTTATATACAAAGAGTGCTATTGCTGTAAAAGTTTCTACACTGCCTTATTTATATTTAGACACTTATTCTAATTTATCTCACAGAGTATTTTCTTTATGTTATGCACATGCTAAGACTAATGACTTTATCTTGTGTATTTTGTGTCATCTCATTCCAGAATGCTAAATAATTATAAAATTATTTCATTCACAAGTATCACTTTTTCCATATATCTGTGTCTAGTGGGACATTTTGGTAATAAATAAATAACTATTTATATTAATTTCTTGAAAAATCAACTGGATTATTTGCATGTTCAATTGCTATATTCTGTTGAAGTTTAAATTTCAGTCACATCAATGTTATGTTCAAATTTACACTGCAAATTCACAGAGGCTTCTGATTACAAAGTTAACTCTTTATAAATGGTCTTATTTATGGGTTTTATTGCATGAAATACTTCATTAGTAAATCGCCTGACATCTATCTGATAATGGTTTGGGAATATTTAAAGGCATTTTTTTGTTTATACAGGATTAAGGAATTATATAAACAGATGCAATTCTTGCTTCTCTAAAATTCTTCAGAGAGCTCCAGATGGCAAAAAGAAAACACCTTCAAAAGGTCTCCTCCCTAATTATTAACATCCAATTACTATCCAAAAAATCATCCTGATTGGTAAAGCAGAGGACTAGTGAGGGCAGTGGAAGCCCTCTGAGTTGGACTGATACAGTGACCAAAGCAGTAGATGCACACAAACAAGGACAATGAAGAAGGCGTGGGTAATGTTTTCTTATCCATGAGATCGTCAAGTTGAAACTCTTTGACATAACTAACAACAACAACAACTATCATTACTGTATTGATCAAAAAAGATCTACCAACCTCCTCTATTTATTCTGCACATTTCAAAAGAATTCTATGCTATATGTTTTATGAGGACATTTTAGTAGACTTTAGGGATATGAAGATGGCAAAAAATATTATTTCAACCTTTGAAGAATTTATCAAACATTCTTACTTTATGTTCTGTTTGCTGCCCAAATTAGGTGGATATAAACCACTGACTAAAAATCAGCTGTAAACATGAAAATAATCCATTTTTATTTGTGTATTCAATTTACTATTTGTGTATTCAATTTACATTTTATTTGATTCCAGGTAATTCTGACATTGAATGTCAATTTAACATGCTTATCTTTGATTATTAAATAACAATGAGCAGGCAATAAACAAACGTGATTCAGGCTTATTTTAACTCTAAGAATCAAACCATTGTCAGTGAGGTGCTCTTTGATAATGATGACAGCAATAAAAATTGTCCCTAATAACAGTGAAAATTGTCTAATAAAGTGAAAATGCTATGAATGCATTATACACATTACAACTTTCAAAGGCAAGCAGCAGTGAGCAAATGGTTGTTCTGTTAATGTAAACAAAGTAGTTTAACATTGTTATCATTCTTATTGTCATTGGTAAAAGTCACTTTAACGAATAAAGTATTGTTTCCTGACTCTAGTATGAGTTAGGCCAAGTACAATGTACCATTTACCAAAGTTCACATGTTCACCGTTTTTGTTATTTTGTCTTTATAACAGTTATTTTCATTCTATGAGAGGTCTGCATGATTCCATGAATGCTACAAATGAGAAAATTAAGGGTCCCATTATTTAAATAATTTGAATTTGTCAAAATACACAGTGTTTGTCATAATACACATTGTTTTGGCAGCTAAGGAGCTTGAATCCCCACCATCAGTCAATTGCTCTTTCAGTTATGTTAGTGGATGGATAGTGAGTAGTGTATTGAAAAGAAAGAAAAAAAGAAAGAAAAAGTAGTGTAGTGATATGAGAAAGCTAATATATCTAGTTTTTGATTAATATATCTAGTTTCTGATATCTAGTTTTGTCATATAAATTTAATTTGAATCAATGTTATTGTTATCTGTAAATATTTAGTGGAAGCAAGAAATACATTCAAATCCCTTATCAATTAACTGAAAACAATTACTTAAAGTAAGATGCACTTGAAAAAATGCATACAGCCTGTATAAAAGTAAAGAAGAGGCACTCTGGAAAGTTTGAAAAAAATGGTTTGTATTGGTATAGAAGTCCAATGACAGTCTGAATAGAAAGAGAGTAATAATATTTGGGTAAATAAATGGAAATATGAAAGGGCCTAACCTTATAGCAGAAAGAAGGCTTACTTTAAGCAAAGAAAAGGTTGGCAACAGCTTAATTTGTAATGACAATTTTTCTTATAGATCAATTTTTCTTTTAAACTATAAAACTAAAAATATAAGTAATATTACTTAAAGAAAATTAAACATCTGGGTTACCATCTACTCATTGATTAGTGAGAAAAACAAAAACATTATAACTTCCTATTCTCTACCTTCAACAACTTCCTCCAATGTCTCCTGCCTCTTACTTTTTCCCAGTAAGATCACTCCTGTCCCACAACTTCCGCATGGCTGACTTAACATTTTGGTTTCGCAGAGTATAGATGAGTGGATTCAGCATGGGGGTGATCACGTTGTAGAGCACAGATACCAGCTTGTCCACAGAGAACGTAGAAAAAGGCCGAGCATAGATGAAAATGCAGGGTCCAAAAAAGAGTGTGACCACCATGAGATGGGAGGCACAGGTCGAGAGTGCTTTTCGTCTTCCTTCCTTGGAGCGAATCTTGATCAGGATAGTGGTATAGGAAGAAACCAGTACCACAAAGGAGCTGGTGGAGATCAACCCACTGTTAGACACCATTAGCAATTCAATGACAAAAGTATCTGCACAGGCAAGCTTGATGACAGGAGGAACATCACAAAAGAAGTTGTCCACCTGGTTTGGCCCACAAAAAGGGAGATGGATAGTGAGAATTGTCTGGACAATGGAATGCACAAAACCCCCCGTCCAAGAAGCAACCACCAGAAGGGAGCATAGTGCTCTGCTCATGATAGTGGTATAGTGCAGGGGGCGACAGATCGCAACGTATCGATCATAGGCCATCACTGTGAGCAGGAACATTTCTGCTGCCCCTACGAAATGGAGGAAGAAGAGCTGCACAATGCACTGGTCATAGGGGATGAGCTTTTCCTTTTCCAGGAAGTCAGCTAGAAGCTTTGGTGTGGTTACAGTTGAGTAGCAGAGGTCCAGGAAAGACAGATTGCCAAGAAGGAAATACATGGGAGAAGAATTCAGTTGGCTATCTGAGGCCACGGTGAGCATGATAAGGACATTGCCCACCCAAGTGGACACATAGAAGAAGAGAAATAATACAAAGAGCCCTGCCTCGATAGTTGGTGACTGGGAAAAGCCTGCCAGGACAAATTCGCTCACAAATTCTGTCTGGTTTTTATCCATTTGACCTGACTTCACCTAAATAAGAAAATAGATAAACAACAGCACATTAATAACATTAAAAACAGAAGGATAAATGTTATACCAACCTCAATAA